>QZWS01000099.1:0-27022 GCA_004114245.1 Zoopage sp. CT-All
ACTGCATCTGTGTTGCAACCGCGCTTTCTTCCCTTGGCTCGCTAGTGCTGTCTTGTTGCACTGGGACTGGATGCGCTTCCACAAGTTCCTCAGCTGCGTTCCCCTCTGTTTGGGGCTGCTCAACTGGGGGCTGTTCCGCAATAGGCTGCTCGACGGGAGGCTGCTGATCCATGGCCTCTCGTTCTGCTTGAGCCCACTCCATTGCTTCCGTAATTGCTTCTTCGTCCCACTCGCTCTGAGCCTGCTGCTGCTGCGCCTTCTTGCCGGCTTGGCGTGCTGCTGGCTTGTGCATTTGAACTTCTTTCTGCTTTGCCACCATGGCCCGGTCAGTGTATTGGAATTTGTGGCTCCATTTCGGGAGCGAGATGCCTGGGACTGCTGAGCCCTGCGACTTTCTTGACAAGTTGCCTTCCTCGGCAGTTGGGCACTGCTGCGTCAAGTGTGTTGCCGAGTTGCATCGTGAACAGGACGCCGTATTCTTGATGATGCAGAGTTTGTCTGCGATAACAATCTCCTGCTGCTTGATGTGGTAGAGGCCCGAAAGAGTAACCAGCACTCCCTTGACCTCTTGTGCGCCTCCTGTGGCACCTTGTCCTCCCTTCTCTGTGGTCGAATTGTATCGTATTGTAGATTGCAATTCTTGTGTTTTTGCTATGGTGACTCCCTTGGGGAGCAAAGTCGAGACAAACTCTTCCACAACCTTTGCCGACATTGTTGTTTTGATCCAGTATTGACTGCGTGGACCAAATATTGACTCGACGAGCAGGCAGGTTTCCGGCAGATTTGCCCGGGCTGGGACAATCAGACCCGTGTCCTGGAGGCGTAGTGCTTCCTCCTTGGTGCGCAGGCGGGCAACAACTACTGCACGTCCTGCAATTGGGTGGAGCACAGGGACATACCCCAACATCCTAGCTAGATTGGCGCCTATGGTGTGGGGAGATATGCGGTTGCTCTGCGTGTCGATCCTAATCTCGTTGGACGCATGGCGGTAGTTGATCACGGCGCGTGTGAGAATCTCGCAATATTGTTCGCACGAGATATCACCCTTGATATATTGATCCTTGGCTTCTTTCATGCACTCCATCAGCGCCGTTTTTGCTTGGTCCTTGGCTGTTGCAGTTGCGTACGAGCAGACAGCTACTTGGGCACAGTTTACTTGTCCCTGGGCAGCTGGTTCTTCTGCTGCCAGCGCCCCACCTTGTTCGCCTTGGCGCTGCATTCCTGATTGCGATCTAGTTGTGGGGTCGGTCCCCTCTGGCGTATTTGTGGACGAGCTGGCGGCGGTCATTGGGTTGTGGTCCCCGGTCTCTGGGCGGGTACTGCTGCTTCCCCCTGTATCCACCCCCGGCTCTCCTTGACTACCTGTAGATGTGGTAGTGCTGGTGTTCGTCTGCGGAGAGGCTTTGGTTGCTGGTGACGCATCTTCCGCCAGAGGATCTTGGGCCCGGTCGGATGTTGCATCCCCTACGTGCGTGTCCATGCACTCCTCCACCTCCATACTTGTGTTCTTGTCAGTGTGCTGGTCACTCTCGCTATGCTGCTCGATCAATTCGGCATCGCGCAGGCTGGCGGCAGTGGCGGCGTGGATGGGGTCTTTTTCTGCCATCGCGGAGCGGTTGAGACATAACCACTGGCCATTAGGGAATCTCCTCCATTTTTTTGCATCCGGCCGAAGGATCGCCACCATCTTCATCCCGACGTCAACCAGCCCACTACTGCGGATTATGCCGTTCTCCGAGTACTCGGATACGACGGTTTCGGCGGGAATGGAAGCAGGCGGAGGGAGATGGGTGGTGGTGGTTGGGTGTAATGGAGCAGAGGGGGTCAAGGCTGTTCAGGGGATGTTGCAGCCGGGTGGATCACCTGATTGTGAGGCGCACAGCCTGTGCATAAGGAAGGTGCAGCGGTCATGAGGAGACTTGCTGCATCCAACTTGTGCACACGGTGGCGGCCTCGGGACATTCTGTCTTTCTGGCAGGGCATTTTGCTCAGGCATATGGGGGCGCAGCAGCATAGCTATGTGTTCTTGTACGTTCGCCAATGTCAGGCCCACTGCGGCATTTAAAACTAAAACCACTGGCCATTAGGGAGTTTGCGCAAAGTCATTCTGTTCCCATTCCGCTAGCTGGCCCACTCAAACCCCTGGCATTTTTTCAAATTTGGCTATATTTTTTTCACCTCCCCGCCACTCTGCCAACAACCGCCATTGTAGCCAACATCCATCCGCATCCTGACTTCACAACCATACTTGTGTTGATGGCCAAAATCCTCAACAGGAACGCAAATCTCAAGGTTGTTTTGGCCATGAGAGCCCACGCAGGAGGGGTACCAAGTGAGATGGGAAGCAATAGACAGGGGAGTTAGCTGTGGTAGTGTGCAGGGGGAAGTCGCTCAAGATCTACAATATTTCATGGCAAGCGTGGTATTCCCTGCTACTAGAGTGTTTGCGCAGCCACTTCCCTAATTCAAATCCCCAAAACTTTCCCCAAGTGACTGGCAAATTTGAATTGGGGATTTGGCCGCCCTAGTAAACTTCCCCAAACTTTTGGGGATCCAGCTGGCGCCAACATCACATCCCCATTTGATCTTACACCTGCACATGAACTTTCAGCCTCAAGTAAGCTATATTTATATCATTAAAGTGCCCTAATCTTCCTATAGCCCAGCTCGGATGGTGTGGATTTAGCAACCTTGGTGATGGCGGATGCTGTGGCGGATGCTTCCCTACCCGCTGAAACTCCCCCCAGTCAGATTGCTTCCAGCACTGCACCCAAGAAGGTGAGGTGGGACAGTGCATGGGACCTTCCTCTGTTGATGGCAGCATGGACACATGGTTGTCATTGTGATGACCGAACAAGGAGGGAACCAGAGGCGAGCAGAGGAGAGAGTCAGAGGCAGAAGCAGAGGCAGGATTAAGAGGCTGTATTCGGCGCAACACTGGTGTTGGCGCAACAAGGAGAAAAGTGGGCGCCAACCAAACCGGGCTGGATTGCTACCATTACAGTCATCTGCACAAATTTGGGAAGATGGGGGATCGGTACAAGGACATCGCAGCTGATTTTGGTGCAGCATTGGAGGCAGCCGTGTCTGTTCGCCAAGTCGAAAACCATCTCAAGTCTCTCCTGGCAGAGGGTAAGGCCAAGATGGTGGAAGCTGTGCAAGCAACCGGGATTGATGTTTTGTATACAGAAGCCCAGTAATATGCCGCAATGATGGTTGGTGAGGTTGATGAACACAAGGCAAGTGAGCTCCCAGGTTATAATACTAATTATTTGCATTAGGAATAATTAGCAGTAGTTAAGCGATGACTAGAGGAAGAAGATGAGCTTATAGAACAAGTAGCAATGGAGGGGATGTCAGCAAACAAGTCCGCGTGGATGAGAATGATGGCACCAACCTCTGAGCTGCCTCTCCCGCCCAGCAGCAATACAAGCACATCATCTGAGAGTATACCGCTACCACCATATCAGCAAAAACAAGTAAAGAGGCGACGCCAAATTGCAGGGGACCGCGAGCAGAATAAGACTAGGGAATTGATTGTGACGCAAATAGCCAAGCAACAAGTGTGTCAGCATGCCCAAGAATAGCGCGCAGAGTGTCAGATGGTGCTGATAGAGCAGATGATAATAGATGTAAAGCAGACAGAAGCAAAGCAAGCGGAGAAAGAAGCACAGGATGCGGAAAGGCAGCGCGCGCATGATGCAGTGAATCTACAGCTGCAGCTCCAGATTGCAAAGCTATTACAGCGACTAAGTGAGCAGTAATAATGCACAGCTTATTGAAACATAAAAAGAGTGTATTAGTAAGTACAGACAACCAGGCATAGGGAGGCGCATCCGCAGTGGAATTGGGGAATTGGTTGGGGAAAGTGAATTGCTGCGCAAACACTTTTAGCAGTTCACTTTCCCAATTCCAAAAAATGGGGAAAGTTTTGGGGATTTGAATTGGGGAAGTGGCTGCGCAAACACTCTAATACCTTTATACTAAATATATATTTATTTGTAGGCTATTTCTAGAAGCATTGAAATAGCATAAAAAGAATATATGTTCTTATCAATATATTATACTTTAGCATTAATGTTAGTCATCTAAATTTATATTATCAATGTTAATCAATTATCAAAGGATATAAAATCAAGCATATAAGGATTCTCTGGCTTGTCACACTATTTTAGATTTGGCCAAACTTGGATACAAGCAATTGTGCCTATAATGTGTAGGAGTAGAAGAAGGTGATAGTTGTAAAGCAAGTAGTAATTCAGCAGTAACAGTTTTATATTAATCTACAATCTACATAGCATCCCACAGTGCATTACAAGTACATTGTCCTTACCACACCTACACCTACACAATAGTATAGGTGGAGGGGGGACTATGTATTAGAAGGAACACTAGTATTAAATACCAAGTAATGAGTCTTAAGGATTAAGAAGGATGTGTGACTTGGTAGCTTTTCTTTTCTGCATCTAACCAGATACTGCATCTCAGACTAGGAAGTGTCACTATATGTATTTCAAATCATAAAAAGATACTATTCTTTAATCAACAATCTGTACTACATTATTGTCAAGAGATTACCAATTTAATAGATATTTGAGATCCCAAGGACTTTGCAGCAATTATCAGTTCTGTACCCAAGGCTAATATACTTAGAGTGCCCCTTGATAGCTGCTTCAATACCAATACTGACAGTAGCTTCATGAACTACAGAATAAGTACACAATTATGCTGTCATTTAGGATATAACTGTAGAAAAGTATGGTGATGCATGTAATAAAGTGCAATGGATGAAGTAAAATGTACTAGTTAGCAGTCTACTAGCAGTCCTTGACCCTTTGTGAGAGTAGCTCTTCAATAATAACTAAAGGCACTTTAGTAAGAATTCACACATGCTGACAAGAACAAATATGCAGTGGCTTAAATCAATGCATTCACATTACTATGAAATAGCAATATTATATATTCATAGGATATGACAAGTGTAAGTATCAAGAGGATGATGCAGAGGAGAGTGGTGGAGAATATGGAGAGGGGACTAGGGTCTGCGGAACTCAATGTATTTTATATGAAACAGAAAGAGACTGCTCTTCAGCCATCCATCTGCTCCACAAGTATGCCATAAAGCCTAGATATTCAGCAGATTCTTTGGTAATCCATTATATTTCAGGCCAAATAGGGACGGAATAGAGACAGCTACTCCTACCCCCAGCCAGCAAACTAATATGTCATTGTATATGATGTTGGAATATGACAGCCTATATTCTAACATATGATACATCTGTGCTCATTTTAAAAAAGAGACTGCTGCCCAGGTGAGCACTATAAAGGGCATGTGCAGCATGCACAAATGTCATCACAGATAATTGTCATTGAGTGGGGCTTTGGCTATGTAATAAAGTAAGTCCTTGTCAATGAAATGCAATCAGCAGCTGTGGATGACTTCACTCAGGAAGGAATATTGGGTGGCTGTGATCTTAACCAAAATCTACACCTGTCTATATGGGAGTCAAGTGGCTCAGACGTTTTACTGCAACCCACCTGTTGTAACAATTGGGCCATGTGGCCTCTGGAGTATAGCTAGCAAAGCTAGGCCCAACTTGGTAGTCTCTATTCTCTCTGTCAGGTCAACATAAATACATCCTTCATTGTCATTGACCCTCCTAAGCATCCTGTTGTAACACCTATGGTGCATATGTGGAAGTTTGCTTTTTTCACTCAAGTAAATATAGCCATGTCCCACTGACTAGGGCCCTTCCCCTTCCCTGTGCCTGGGACTCAGGTGGGTGCCTGTACGTCCCAGCATATGGGAATAACACCACCAATGCCAGAGGAGTATCTCAGGTCTGCAACAGAGTAAAATGCATACTTGTTAAGCAATTAAAGTGTACACATTCTAATACACAAGATTATTGTGTAAAAACATCACTCTTTATTACATGTAGTCTTCTGTTCCATTGTTCCATATGCTCAAACATGTATCAGATTAGTGCAGCCTGCTCTGCACATTCCTGGCAACAACCAATCTTGCTTATGGCATTAAGCTGAATTCCTCTCTACACACCGCAAGTTCCTACTCTCATAGTCAAATCTTCATGCTATGGAATATCTCCTCCATCTTCAGCAATTTAATCTGGCATTTTTGCATCAGCTGGTGCTGTTCAGCCTGCTGCGCTACTGTTTAAGTAAGTATTTTTGATATGTCAATAGCTTGCTTAGCAGTTTCTAGCACTCTGACCACTGCAATATTCTGATGAAGCCTTTTCCTCTACAGCACTTGGCACCTGCTACTGATACTAGTGGCTGCCAAGGTGTCTGAGCCAGTTGTGGAGTATACAGTCAATTGATTGCACCCAATATTTACCACCAACTCTACCTGTTGTGGAGCAGATGGACAGCTGAAGAGCAGTCTCTTTTCTGTTACACAACAATACATTAAGTTCCGCAGATCCTTGGTCCCCCCTCCACCTTCTCCGCCGCTCTCCTCTACACCATCCCCTCACCTGTGACAGTCTCTTTTCTTTCCTGTTGTGTCAATGCCAATGTTGGCTAATGCACCTAATTGAACTACATTCCCTGATCATACTCTTCACCTATACCTACCTCCTCTATCACCAAGTCAGTCATCACACTACCTTGCCATCTGTCTCATCTAGTTATTGTTGCTGCTTAGTCATTTTCACCTATTAGTAGTATTAGCATATAATAAATATAGTAGAATTTACTGCAGCTTCCTCAGCCTCCTCCATCAATAGCACGGCCACCTTTTCAGTCTCAGTATATAATCCTGCCACCCCTGTCAACACTAGTGCCTCCTTCATCTTCTTCTCTGTCGCCTCTATCAATTACTTGAGCTGATCATTGTATGCCTATGGTGAGGTGGGGGTGGTGTGTGGGCAATGCACCCGCAGTGCACTGTGGGATGCTGTGTAATTGGGTAAAATACAAAACAGTCACTACTAAATTAATTGCCGCTCCACAATGCCCACCCTGTCACCTCCATATCATGCAATTGCTTAAGCTGTGCAGCAACCATTTCAAACCACAGCAATACCCCTAGTAGCCAAAGATGTGCTTAATAATGCTGTGATACATCCAGCAATAATATGTCATAGTTGGGATTTTATTTCTTGCACTTTGTCCAGAGCTTTAAGGTCTCCAAGGCACTTGCATTCTGGGAAACTATCTCGGGTATGGATGTGCTCCCAGCAGCCACTTCAACTATAGCATAGGAGCTAAAATTGGTATCTACAAATAACTTAACAACTTGTGTATCAGAAAAATGTAATTTTGACTCATGGGAAAGGCAAGGGGGAGCAGCAGAGCAGATTGAAGGCAGGGGGGTTGGGGTGGTCAATTCCGATAGCTAGCAGAATGGCCACTAATTGAGTGGCCGCTCCAATGAGGTGGGCCAGCTAACGGAGAGCTAACGGAATGGCTATCGGAATGGTGTTGCGCAAATTCTCTAGTGAACAGCCCAGCGCAACAACACAAAGATCTCGGCACTCCTCGTGGCTTCTTCCACTTGCAACCCATCCTGCTCTCCGCGACATCCTGAACCACACACATTCACGCCCAATCCAATAGACCGCCATGCTTGTTGCGTCCACCACACGGCTGCTTCTTGTCGTCTCCCTTACCACTGCCCACCTCCTACTCCCTGCTGAGGCCTCCACGACGGCTCCTTTCTTCAATCTGAAGTGGCTCAAGCGTTCTGGCACCCCACGCCCACCACAGTCGCCTCCTCCAAGACCCATCGCATCACTTCCAAACATCGGCTACAGTACAGCATCATTTGGTAGGCGACGTACTGCAACCACTGGAAAGGGAAACGTCGCTGGTGGAGTCGCGCCACCGTGGATGAGGCCGAGCATGGCTGCTGCATTAAAGAACTTCTGGGCCATGTCGAGCAGAGGTTCATTGCCCACTCGCAGGTTTTCTTCGTCTGCAACGACTAGCCCTACCCCGACAGTCACGACCCCGGTCCAGACCCCGCCCCGTGTGCGATTGTCGCGCTCCCTAGCGTTGCCCCAGCAACAGCAAAGACTTACATTTTCGAAGGCGAAATCCCCCACAGCTGCAACAGGTGTTGGTCAAGGCGGCGGAAATGGCGGCGGCAACGGCAATGGTGGCGGCAACGGCAATGGCGGCGGCAACGGCAATGGCGGCGGCAAGGGCGGCGGCAACGGCAATGCCGATGGCTCTTTACACGAATTTTACGACAGCCAGCAACCGTCGCAGTCGCAACAACAGCCGCCACCCACTATGAAAGCCTATTGCGCCGAGCAGATAGCGCTGCGCCTCGCCAGTAACGCAAACAACAACAACTCCGGCGGCCGTTACTATTCCGATGATTATGGGGACAGGAATGTAGGCGTTGGTGCAAATCCACTCGCCGGCTTGCCCTCAGTCTGCGTTGGCTCTAACAAACTCATGACGGTACTGTCGGCTCTACCCACGCTCGCCCAGGCTGGTCTCTCCTTTTCTACCATTTTAAACCAGATCAGAGCGTCCAAGCTCAGCATTGAGGCGCAGAAACAGAACCAGCAGAACTTGCAGCAGGCGCAGGCAGCCCAGATGCAGCTCGCCTTGCTTTCCGCCTCTGTACAGCCTCAAAACGGCTCTCGACAGCAAGTGTCCGGCAGTACGGGCACTGGCTTCGGTGATCGGGACGGCAACCCATTCGGTAGATCATCCCTGGGCACCGGCTTTGGCGGCGACGACTCGCTTGGGTCCGACCTGGGTTCGTCCACAGCTGGTAGCGGCTTCCCCGACTTCCCCACAGGCTCGTCGTCGGGCATGCCGCAGACTGCTGATGAATGAACAGATGCAGCGGCAGTGCAGGACAACCATTTTATCGGGGAATGCATGCTTGGCGGGAAGTGCAGTAGGACTGACAGCCAGAAGCTGATTACGGAAGAAGACATTCTCTTGAGAGCATACGCCAAGTTTCTGCTTGTGACTGCATAGCGATAATCCTTTGGTGCTGGTCTGGCTGCCCTTTGGACAGCTTGTACACAGCCAAATTGCACCCCTTTGAACACGCAGTCACGTCAGTAAACTCCCAATCCTTAGCCCAGCCTGTCTCCCGCATCATGGCGTCTGCGTACGGCGACACCGCCACGCTCGCCGCCACGCTCACGCTGCTGCGCGCCAAGCACGATGATACGCGCCTCCGCGCTGCCCTTACCCTCCTCGATCACATCCGCGAGGTCTCGCGCGAACTCTCCTCCGAGGCCTTTGGGAAATACATGAACGACGTCAACCGCAAAATATTCGATTTGATGAACAGCGGCGAGGTCGCAGATCGGCTGGGCGGCGTGGCTGCTATCGACGCGCTGATCGACTTTGATGGTGAGGAGAACAGCTCCAAGGTGACGCGCTTCGCAAACTACCTCCGCATCGTGCTGCCAGGCCCCGATGCCGGTGTAATGGTCGTAGCGTCAAAGGCTGTGGGGCGGCTGGCCGCGAGCGGCGGCACGCTGACGAACGATTTCGTCGAGTTCGAGGTGAAGCGTGCGCTCGAGTGGCTCCAGGGCGATCGCAACGAGATTAGGCGGCATGCCGCGGTGCTTGTGCTCTGCGCCCTCGCCACCCACGCCCCCACCCTCGTATACGCCTACGTGCCCCAGTATCTCGAATACCTCTGGACCGCCGTCAAAGATCCGAAGCAGGTTGTGCGCGAGGCCGCCGCCGATGCCCTCCGTGCTTGCCTCGCGCTCCTATACCAGCGAGAAAGCTATCAGCGCTCGTCGTGGTACGCCAGGATCAGCGAGGAAGCGGATCGATGCATGCGCGCCGCCACCGTCGAAGCTATACATGGCGGGCTGCTCGTCTACCGCGAACTGCTCCTCGGCACCGGCATGTTTATGAATTCGCAGTTCATTCAGGTCTGCGAGGCCACCATCAAGCACAAGGATCACAAGGATGCGCTCGTCCGTCGCACCGTTATGCATCTGCTCCCGGTCCTCGCTGCCTACAATCCCATGGATTTCAGCCACTACTACCTCGATAAATCCATGCAGCATCTCATGATACAGCTTAGAAAAGGCGACAAGGATGTGGCGCTGACGAGCATCGGCGACATTGCTGTTGCCGTCAAGAACGACATGGAGCCGTATCTCGAGTCAATCCTCAAGGCCGTCAAAGAGGGCCTGGCAAGCAAGGGCAAGGTCAGGCAGCAGCATGAAAAGGCCATATACCACTGCATCTCACAGCTCGCCCGTGCCGTTGGGCAAGCCATTACCCAGTACTCGCACGATCTGCTCGATCTCATGCTTGCTGGCTCATTGACCGAGGCGTTGTGCGCCGCACTTGCCGAGCTCTCTGCACACGTCAATCCGCTCAAGCCCGTCATTAAAGAGCGCTTATTGAACGTCATCACACTGATACTTAGCGGCGGACCATACCGCGCTCCTGGCGATCCTCGATCCCGCACTGAGCGCTCAGTGGTAGACCGCGACCGTGCGGCGTCGTCGTCGTCCTCGGTGCGTGACGTTGATCTTGACAAGGATCCGTCGACCATCGTTCTAGCGCTGAGCACCCTTGCTGATTTCGAGTATTCTGGCTACATGCTTCACGAATTCATCCGCGACTCGGTCGTCACCTACCTTGACAATGACAATGCAGATATTCGTCGTGCCGCTGCCAATGCTGCGTGCGAGATTCTGCGCCGAGATCCGGTCATGTACCAGACCAGCAAGCAGTCGCTCGAAGTCGTCGACGAAGTCCTTACCCGGCTCCTCTCCGTCGCCATCTCCGACTCTGATGCGTTTATCCGAGAGCTCGTGCTACGGCACATGACAAAGGACTTTGATCGCCACCTTGTCCAAGCCGCCAACCTCAAGGCCCTGTTTCTCGCTATGAACGACGAAGTCTTTGGTGTTCGTGAGCATGCAGCGCGCCATGTCGGTCGCCTGACAGAGTACAACCCCGCATACATCATCCCCCAGCTGCGTAAAATTATGATCCAGCTGTTGACGGAGCTGGAGTTCTCCACGATATCTCGGACGAAGGAAGAGTCTGCCAAGCTGCTCGGCATCTTGATCAGGTCGTCCCAGCGGTTCGTCAAGGCCTACGTCGAGCCCATCCTCAAAGTCTTGATTACCAAGGCAAGCGAGCCCAGCTCCGGCGTTGCTGCGAGCATTCTCTATGCCATCGGCGAACTCGCGGAAGTGGGTTGCGAGACGCTCGTGCCGCACTTGGACCGCATCATGCCCATCATCCTCGAAGCGCTCAATGATCTAGGATCTCAAATCAAGCGCGAGGCAGCCCTCATCACTCTCGGACAGCTCTGCAGCAATACCGGGTTCGTCATCGAGCCATACCTCAAGTATCCAACACTAATGCCCACGCTCATCCGGATCATGAAATCTGAGCAGAATCCACGGCTGCGCACCGAAACATTGCGCGTCATCGGGATAATTGGTGCGCTCGATCCGTTCCGCATGGTGCGAACGGTGGACTCGGATGACCAGAAAGTCGAAAGCGATGGCTTCCAGCAACAGCCCATTAGCCCCGGCTCGGACGAATACCTTCCAAGCGTCGCGATTGGGTCGCTGGTCAAGATTCTCAAGGATCCGTCGCTGAGCACCTACCATACCCCAGCAATCCAGGCATTCATGTACATTTTCAAAACGCTTGGAATGCGCTGCGTGCCCTTCCTCCCCCAGATCATCCCAACCTTTCTCAGCGTCATGCGCCAGGCTCCCGCGCCGATGCTTGAATTTCACTTCCAGCAGCTAAGCACCCTGGTGTCGATCGTTCGGCATAATATCCGCAATTACCTCAAAGATATATTCGCGCTCGTTGCCGAGTTTTGGAATCCAAACTCGTCGCTGCAGGTGACCATACTCACGCTCGTGGAGAGCATTGCGCTAGTCATGAACAACGAGTTCAAGCCTTACCTCCCGCAGCTGCTTACCAAGATGCTATTTATTTGCGAGGTGGACGCCGGCGAAAAACGCCCGTCGGCGCAAAAAGTACTGCAAACGCTGGTCGTGTTTGGAAATAATCTGCAGGACTATCTTCATTTGGTTGTGCCATCGCTTTGCAGGTTGATGGAAAAGTCGGATGCTCCCTTGGCTGTGCGCCGAGCTGCTGTGCAAACGATTGGTCGCATGGCGCGGCGGCTGGACTTTACAGATTACACGTCGAGGATTGTGCATTCGATTGTGCGTATTCTCACTGGTTCTCAGGTCGATCTGCGACTAGCAGCCCTAGACACGCTCTGCATGCTGGTCATCCAAGTCGGAGAGCAGTTCCTGATGTTTTCCGAGGTCATCAATAGGGTATGGTTATACACATTCGCGAACGTGTCAATTTGATGGGTTGCTAGGCGCTGGAGAAGCAGCGGATATCGCATCCCAAGTACGCTAGCCTGATGCGATCACTGCAAGCCGGAGACGCTCTGCCGCAAATCTCACAGCTCTTTGGCGAAGATCGTTTGGACGAGGCCAAGGCTGATGATGCCCCGATGGTCGATGTTGGTGGCATCAAGAAGCTGCCGGTTGGTCAGCTGCATCTCAAGCGGGCGTGGGAGACGGCTCAACGCACAACCAAAGAGGACTGGATTGAATGGATGCGTCGATTTAGCGTCGAGCTGCTCAAGGAGTCGCCATCGCATGCTCTTCGCGCGTGTGCCAGTTTAGCAAGCATATACCATCCGCTTGCCAAGGAGCTATTTAATGCCGCATTCGTGTCGTGCTGGACCGAGCTCTATGACCAACATCAGGTGACACTCGTTGCTGCCATTGTGAGTAGGATGTTAACTGTTTCCAGGACGAGCTAGTGCAATCCATCGATACCGCACTAAAGAGTCCGAATATTCCTCCAGAGATTCTGAACACGCTGCTCAATCTCTCCGAGTTTATGGAGCATGATGACAAGACCTTGCCGATTGATCCTCGATCGCTTGGGTCGTATGCCAGCAAATGCCATGCGTATGCCAAGGCGCTTCACTACCGAGAAGCCGAATTTATCATTAATCCGACGCCAATTTTGGTTGAAGCTCTCATCAGTGTGAACAATCAACTGCAGCAGCCAGACACGGCCGTTGGAACGCTCACCTACGCCCAACAGCACCTTAACCTTGACCTCAAGGAAAGCTGGTACGAGAAACTGCAGCGCTGGGAAGATGCGCTGGCTGCATACGAACGCAAGCAGATGGAAGACCCGAATAGCTTTGAAACGACGCTTGGCCGCATGCGCTGTCTTCATGAATTGTGCGAGTGGGATGCTCTCTCGCAGCTGTCCAAGTCGAAATGGGAGACAGCCGATGAAGATCAACGTCGCGCAATGTCTTCGTTGGCAGCTTCGGCGGCCTGGGGCATGAACCAATGGGAGCACATGGACAACTATGTGGCGTACATGAAGGAACCGTCGCCGAATCGGCTCTTTTTCCGTGCCGTGCATCTTATTCAGCGAAACGATTTCCTTCCTGCGACAAAGCTGATTGAGCAGACGCGACGCTTGCTCGATACAGAGCTGACGGCCTTGGTTAGCGAGAGCTACAGCCGGGCATACAAGTAAGTGTGTCTCGTGAGCTGCAACCGCTTGAGCATGTGTAGCGTCATTGTTCGAATTCAAATGCTCGCTGAAATGGAAGAGATCATCGCGTATAAGTTTGCTGAAAAGGAGCCCGAGAAGCGAGCCACGATCAAGCGCACTTGGATGAAACGGTATTGGCAGTCGTGATGCTCGGCGCGTGGTGACCTGGCTGTAGACTCCAGGGCTGTCAGCGAACGGTCGAGGTTTGGCAGCGCATCCTCAAGCTCCGCTCTGCCGTTATTGCACCATCCGAGGATCTTGATATGTACATTCGGTTTGCAAATTTATGCCGAAAAAGCAATCGGCTGGCTCTCTCGGAGCGTACAATTGCAAACCTTATCGGCGTCGAGCAACTGGACGAAGTTGGAAAGGTAGCAGCGGACCTTGGCCCTCTGAGTGTGTGCTTATTGCTGCCTAGCTCCCGGTGAACGTCCAGCCACAGGTTACATTTGCCTACCTCAAGCATGTTTGGGCCACTGGGGCCCGCGAGGAGGCGCTGCAGCAGCTCAAGGAGTTCAACGCGCGCCTTGCTGTGACAGTCAAGGGAAGCCAAAAGGGTTCGGAGCGCCATGACGAGCTGTCCCAGCTTGCTTCACGAACGTATCTGAAGCAAGGCAAATGGCTCTCGGTGCTGAATGAGGAATGGAACGATGTAGGCATCATGTGTGCCTCTGACATTGACCAATATCTCCCAGGAAAATATTTCGGACGTTCTGCGCGCAAATAGCGCTGCCACTCAATATGATCCAAACTTTTACAAAGCTTGGCATGCCTGGTCGCTGTCAAATTTCGAAATAATTTCGTACTACGAAAAGACGCAAGAATTCATTCCGACACAGGCATTGTCTGCCTACGTTGTTCCCGCTGTCAAAGGTGCGCATCCCATTGTTGAAAATGTGAGAGTATACCTGCAAAGGGTTCTTCCGTTCCCTTGCGCTCTCGCGTGGAAATTCGCTTCAGGACACGCTTCGTCTGTTGACGCTGTGGTTCAAGTTTGGATACCAGCAAGAAGTGAACTCAGCTATCAGCGAAGGCCTATCGTCTGTCAGCGTTGACACCTGGCTTCAGGTTATCCCACAGGTATGTCGATTCGAAAGCAACGATGACTAGCAACTGTGGCTTAGCTTATCGCTCGCATTTACGCTCCAAGTCCGAGTGTCAGAAAACTCGTCCAGCAGCTTCTCTCGGACATTGGCCGACAGCACCCTCAGGCACTCGTGTATTCGCTAACGGTGGCGATGAAATCGCATACAGCATCAAGACGTCAGGCAGCTATTTCCATTTTAGACAAGATGCGCGTTCTTCGTCCACAGCTTGTCGATCAGGCGCTCATGGTCAGCCAGGAGCTTATCCGAGTTTCCATTCTGTGGCAAGAAATGTGGCATGAAGGTTTAGAAGAGGCATCGCGGTTTTACTTTGGCGACGGGAACATCGAAGGCATGCTCACGCTTCTCGAGCCACTGCATCAAATGATGGAGCGCGCAAGTGCATCATTCAGAGTCCATTGCACCTAACGTTGGCTAGGGTCCCGAGACGATGCGCGAAGTCTCTTTCAATCAAGCATTTGGTCGCGATCTCCAAGAGGCCCGCGAATGGTGCGAAAAATACAAGCAAGATATGAATACGGAGAATCTGAATCAAGCTTGGGACTTGTATTACCAAGTCTTTCGGAAAATCACGAAGCAGCTCGGCCAGATGACATCGCTAGAGCTCTCCTACGTCTCTCCAAAGCTCCTTGGCGCCAAAGATATGGAAATTGCTGTTCCAGGAACATACGCGAGTGGCAAGCCGATTGTCACTATTGCGAGCTTCAAAACGACGCTGAACGTGATTTCTTCCAAGCAGCGTCCGCGCAAGTTGGCCATCAAGGGCAGCGACGGGAAGGAGTACAACTATTTGCTCAAAGGTCCGAGCTGATGGTTCATTTCGCTTGATCCTGATATTGTTAGGCCACGAGGATTTGCGTCAAGATGAGCGCGTCATGCAGCTATTCGGACTCGTGAATACTCTGCTTCGCGCCGATCCCGAAACCTTTAAGCGTCATCTGCGCATCACTCGTTTTGCTGTCATTCCTCTTTCCATCAATTCGGGTCTCATCGGCTGGGTGCAGCATTGCGATACGTTACATGCTCTCATCAAGGAGTATCGCGATGCCAAGAAGATCATTTTGAACATTGAACATCGACTGATGCTCCAGGTGCGCAGCATCATTCCTTCCTAGCCGTTTATATTAACCTACGTTTCAGATGGCGCCTGACTATGAAAATCTTGTACACGCCAATTCAAGGGCTTGCCTTATTCTGACATTCAGTAGGCCCTCTTGCAAAAGGTGGAGGTATTCGAATACGCCCAAGAAAACACCAATGGTCAGGATTTGTATAATATTTTGTGGCTAAAGAGCAAGAACTCCGAGGTGGATGACAGTCCCATGCGCTTTCGTAGCTGAATTTACGCCTAGACTTGGCTTGAACGGCGAACCAACTACACAAGGTCGCTGGCCGTCATGTCAATGGTCGGATACGTTCTCGGCCTTGGGGATCGGCATCCATCGAACCTCATGTTGAACCAGCTGGATGGGACGGTCGTTCATATTGATTTTGGCGATTGCTTTGAGGTAGCCGGGCGTTGCATTGCACAGCGTTGGCACTAACACTTGTAGGTCGCGATGCATCGCGAGAAGTTCCCCGAAAAGATTCCCTTTCGCCTTACGCGCATGCTCGTAAATGCGATGGAGGTGTGCGGCATTGAAGGAAGCTATCGGAAGACGTGCGAGATTGTGATGAGAGTTTTGCGCGACAACAAGGAGAGCTTGATGGCTGTACTGGAGGCCTTTGTCTACGATCCATTGATCAATTGGAAACTGGCGCGAAAAGATCGCGCCCGAGCCAAGCTTCCCGACGCAACAGGCCTCGACGGCGAATTCGACGGTATGAAATATAGTCAGACGCATCGACGGACTTCTCGTCATGATATCCCATCGCAAGGTAGACCTGATGCTGAGCACGGGCATGCGCTTATTTGCCTAGCCGAAGAGGAAAATCGCCAGCCGGAGATGCTCAATCAGCGTGCAGTGGAGATTATCAACAGGATTCAAAATAAACTGACTGGTAGGTGTTCTGGTACTGGCATCTGATGCTAATGCTCTGTTCAAGGCCGTGACTTCAAGCCGACGGTCACCTTGGATGTGACTACGCAAGTCGACAAGCTAATCCGCGAAGCTCGCTCAGTAGAAAATCTCTGTCAATGCTATATTGGATGGTGTGCGTTTTGGTAAATGCAGTGTGTATATTCCTGCAGTATCAAGCATTCTCGGCTACTGCGTCCGCACCGTCGGGGGGACTTGGCCGCGACGGTGTTGCTTCGCGAGATACATCATCCGCAGGCTTCCAGTTCAATTTCCATCCATCTTCATAAATGTCCTGAATAACCTTTTCAAGACGCCCCTGCTCCTGTAGCTGGAGCGATTTCTTATATACAAGTAAAGCCTGAAATTATGAGCATCGCGCAGATGTGTATGCTTGAACTTGCCGTTCGTGCGTCTTCGATTGAATCATGCGTGATTTGCTGTATCGATTCGTTCAATAGATACCAGGCTAAAAAGCGCAAGGATATCTTTCTGCACGGAATTAGACGTGGCGTGGACGCAGGTGAGCTACCGTTGTTTGCCCTTGTCATGAAAAATATCCACAGTGTCGATGATTTGAGAAGGCGGCACGTAAATATCTATTGCAGGCTCTGGTCAGCGCGCGTGAAAGTGGGTGAGAGGCGAACTAATGATGCGGAAATCCTTTTTCAGTCCATGGCCAATAAAAACACATCCTGCATCGACAAGAGTGCGCAGCTTCCGGTAGGCAGTCTAACGCGCGTCAATTAGGCTAGAGCAGAGAATCTGTTGAGATATCACTTTCAGCGAGACAAGGTGGTGCTTAGAAGCTTTGGGATCCAAATCTCCTTCTGCAGAGAGGCGTCGGTTGGTAGACACAGATCGACAGAGGCAATACCTGAAATGCCCGAGAATTCCGTCAAGAAATCGACGATGGGCTCCTTGACGTGGATATAGTCATCAATAAACGGCTGGCATTCTTGAGGTCCATCGGCACGAAGAACGCTCACCCTCGCCAAGCCCATTCGGATGGGTCTGGTATCCAGCTTACGTCCGTCAGAGTCGAGTCTTGTTCGTTCCTGAAAAAATCAACACAGGCGCTTGCTTGTGCCTAGCTACCTGACTAAGCGCAATAAACTCCGCATCCAATGCGCAGATAAATGGAGTGGGTCTAATGAGCTCGTCCGATCGCAGCGGTGAAACAATGCTTGCAGAAACCTGCGATCTGCTGGTGATACAGTCATTTCTCAAATGCCATGTAACAAACGCGTACGCAAGCGAGGGAGTCGTCTGGCAAAGTAGCGACATCGCAGAGTGCTTATTGACAAGTATCGGAGGTCGAGCTTGCAAGTCTTGACGCTTATATACGAGATTGGCCGGCACCTATGGAGGCGTCAGCTAGTAGTACTAGTTGATAAATCCCAGTACAATCCATGAACGCGTCAGGGAAAGGACATCATCACTGTTGACGGACTGCACAGCATAGTCGTTGAACATGTACCAACTATCCTCGGCCGAGCCGGGTTCAGTCGCTTGTAATTATCAGCCCGATAAAAAAGCCGTATAAATTACTTTTAATAAATGAGACAAGATGAGAATCCTGTTTTTGGCTCGTAATCTGCGCGGTGACCGCGAATAGTTGATAGGTAACCACCGGGTTAGAAACAGCGTCAAGGGACGGAACCAAACTAAAGTCAGCGCCTTGCTCGCGCTTCTTGAGAAAGATTCTAGCGTCGAGGTAGCATTTTCAATATACCGCTGATAAAAAATACCGAGAGGGAAGACTGCGTGACTCGGGGTCCCTTAGCAACTTCCACACATCCGAAACCGATTCCCATCCGGTATTGAAGATGAGATGCTCCGGACATTCGACCGAAGCATCGAAGAAGAGTGTTTGAGAGGAGCTCCCCCACTGGTGCTCGTGGCATCGCGTGCAGTACACGGTTGATTCTGAGAAGTATCGATGTAAACTAGATCTGAGCGTTGATAGCAATGTCGCCGGCATTCCAGCGAACTAACGTGGGTAAGCAGAGCGGGTTTGTGAGACCAGCTATTCACCGTGTCCGTCAGGGGCAAATCAATCCAGAGGTCACTGGTGGCTTTGGTCTCGCTCATGCCACACGAATGGCACGTCGATGCCGCCATCGAAGATATGCTGAAAATATC
Source organism: Zoopage sp. CT-All (assembly GCA_004114245.1). Taxonomy (NCBI): domain Eukaryota; kingdom Fungi; phylum Zoopagomycota; class Zoopagomycetes; order Zoopagales; family Zoopagaceae; genus Zoopage; species Zoopage sp. CT-All. Next base: position 18,815 of record QZWS01000099.1, read on the forward strand.
TTCAACGGGCAAGTCTTTTTTGGAGTATCAGGCAAAGTATGCCACTGGAGCAACGCACCAGAATCAAGCGATTCCTCCGAGATGCGACGCAGAAGAAAACGCATCGCGCCCTGTGCGCGCGATGCAAACGAAGTATCGGAGTCAATAAGCTCCGGTTCAAGAAGGCCCTGAGACCGCGCTGTTCAAGGGTTATTCGGCAGTCTAGAAGGCAGGAGGCCCCCACCTTGTGGTATGCGACCGAATGCACGAAGAAAGTTTGTGGCCTGGCAGTTCTTCCCGCGAGCATCATCGAGCATTCGGAAGAGGAAGCCCAGTTCGCACGTGAGGCAGTTATCGCGCAAACATGCAGTCGCACCAATGGCATGGGTGACGGTGAGATCGCGTAGCGCAGGGATATGGTACAAGACTTGGAGGATGGCGTTGAGGTATGAATTGGCTATGTGCGGTTCAAGGCCGGCAAACTGCGTGGAGTTGTGAATAGCAAAGTTGAAGTCGTCGACGCCAAACCGGGAGTACTTGATGTCCATTTTGCGAAAGTGTTTGGGCATATCCTGGGAGACGTAGAGATCGCGGGGCGGACCAGTTCTGACAAAGGCGTCAAGAGTGAGCGATGGATCGCGCTGACGCATGTCGACTAGCCGAGCATGCGCCAGAGGGGATTGATAGCGGCGCTGTCTGACGCCGCCAATGTCCTCGGGCGACCAACGGCCGTACCCAATAAAATCCATTGATTTCAAATCACGCATGGATTTCTTCGGCACCACTGGAGACGGCTCACCGACGTAGGAGACGAGATCGGCGGGCCATGCGCTTGCAAGGCGCTCCTCGTAGTAAGGGAGGCCAATGGAGGCCAGTGGTTTGGAGAAGTCCTGCAGGGCAATGTCAATGGAGGGACGAACGGGTGGAAGCGGCCATTCCGGCTGTGCTGGGCGATCGTTGAAACTGGTCGGCAGCTCGGGGGCGGTGCGCGTCCACAATTGGATGAGGCCGCCGTCGTCGACAAACGCGGCATAGTCTCCCGACATGGATAAATCGACGGCGGACACCGATCCTTGCAGGGTGGGAATCTGGTGGAACCCGGTGGTGACCACCGGCCGAAACGGATCCAAGAACTGGAACTGGCCGGCGGCGGAGACGACCAGGCCGAGGTCGGGGTTTGCGGGGTGTGCAAGAATGTGGGAGGGCCCGGTGGGGAAGGGCACGGGCGGGAGCTCGCGGAACGTTCGCAGATCGAAGAGCTTCACGAGCGGATCCAGCACGTACTTGTCGTTGCGCGCCGACGACCACCCGCAGCTGAGCATGAGGTTTCCGAGAATGGAAATGTCTGAGATTGTGGCGGAGTGCGCGTTGATCGAGTGAATGTGGCTAAACGCGTTTCGCGGATCGCGGAGATGCACGGCGCCGCTGGTCGTTGCCGCGGCGAGCACGGATGGCGACGCGCGAAGGATGCGCACATTGGCATCGAAATCGGCCACTCTTTCGATGACTGCGCCACGGCGCAGATCGATGAGCAGGGCAACGGGCTGCGACCCGGCAAGCACCACATGCGGGGCGCGCGACGCGGGCAGGCGCACGACGGCGTACGGTTCCACCAACTCGGGGTCACGGAACGACAGCAGCTGCAGCCCGCGGCGGTTCGACACGCGCATTGTTCCGGCGCCGACGGAGACGATGCCGTCGTGGGCGGTGGGAAGCAGCTGGTGCACGGGGCCGGCGTGGGCGCAGAAGGCGGAGTAGGGCGCCAGCTCGAGGCCCGCGTAGGAGGCTACGCGGCCGTGCTGGTCCGCGGTCCACAGCACGTCGAGCGCACGGTCGAACGCGACGCAGGAGAGCGCGGACGGGTCCGGGAGGATGGCGAGCTCGCGCCAGTCGTCGGCGGGGGACATGTTCGTGGGCAGCGAGGCACGTGCACAGTCGATGTCTGTGAGGGTGCAATGCCTGTATTGGGCCTTGGCATCAGTCCAATTGCAAGCTGTGGTAATGTTTGTTGCTTGGATGATGGCAGACAGTTTGCAATAAAGTATTCTCTGTTTGGCAACAGTCAATACAAGCAACCCCTTGTACACTACTAGTGCAGTCCTTCCAACAGTGCTTTCATCAGCCTGGACTGAAACCTGCGGAAAACTATGGGGGCTGCAATATGTCCACTTTGTGCCAATGCTGAGGCCCAATACAGGCATTGCTCTCTCTCCATTTTGTACCACCTACGTGTTTGTCCACGTGGCTGCAGTGACCTTTGGGACCCGCTCTGCAGTCACTTTTCTCTCCCCAAACCGCACTCCAACTCGCCCACATCCACAAGCACACCACACTGCCAAAGCAACAAATCACAAGTAACCATGCTCTTCTGCCGCCCATCTATCATGCTTGTTGCCCTTGCTGCCATCTGCATCTCCACCGCAGTCAATGCCAGTAGCTCTGGCTACCAAAATATTCGAGCCCAAACCAAGGCAGCTTGGAAACGCCAGAAAGAGTTTGATAAGGATGATCGCCTTGCTGAGGAATTGGGCAAAAAGTATTATACTCAAGCACTGTTGAATGATGCAGAGAAACGAGGCGTCACTCTTACCGATGAATTAGTTGCCAAAGCTCATCAACTGGCAGGCAAGTATGCCATGAATGAGCCCATTCCCTTTCTGGAAAATTACATAAGTGAGGTCAATCAAGATACTAAAGCTGGTGGTCCCGTGACTTTCCCACGCACAGATACTGAGCTTCATCGCAACCCTTCACTTTAGCAGCCTGGCAGCATGTCCTGTTCTAGGAATAAAGATACTGCGTTATCCTGTGATAATACTCTACATAGCCAGCAGCACTGTATATACCGCGCTGCTCAGGAACACACTCATGGCTCATAGTCATGCCGTTTATTTGCACATGCCCGCAGTGCTCTGCAGGTAAGTAGCAAGCCTGGACTATGGCGGGTGAACGACCGGCCTCTTTCAGGAGGGTTCAATTCCCTCTCGCGTGCTACCTGCAATCGGTGTTGGAGCAGGGCGTCGGTGGTTACGTGACTTCTCGGCGATCTGCTTGCTTCCCTTTGATTGAACCATTCCCATGACCTCCACCGTCCCCGTCTTTGTCAAATGGCGCGGCACCAAGTACGCCGTCGACGTGGACCCCACCGAGCCCATCGCGCTCTTTCTCTCGCAGATCTACTCGCTCACCGGCGTGGAGCCACACCGGCAGAAGATCATGATCAAGGGCGGCATCCTCAAGCCCAGTGGTGCGTGGCTCGCCGGTAGCGTGTCCGCCGGCCATATCTATATGATGATGGGGACCCCGGAGACGGTCGCGTCTCCCTCTGCGGATGGAGCCGCGGAAGGCACGGATGCGGAGAGTCGGGAAGGGACTGCGTCGGCGCCCGCCATTGCGCCTCCCGCTGAGCGTCCGCAGCCACAACCGCAGGGCATCATCAATCTGGGAAACACGTGCTACATGAACGCGACGCTTCAGTGTCTGCGCAAAATTCCAGAGCTCAAGGCCTCGTTGGCCTCGTACTCGGCCACCGCCTCGTCCGCCTCCGACCCCTTCAGCCTGGCATTGTCCCTGCGTGATCTGAACGCCGCACTCGATAGAGCATCGTCCGCTGACTCGGCCGCAGCCATTCTCACCGGATTCCCGCCCTTCACCTTCCTCCAGGCCCTCCGCGCCCAATTCCCCAACTTTGCCGCGATGGACAGCCACCGGCAGTGGATGCAGCAGGACGCCGAAGAATGCTGGTCCGGAATCCTGAACGTCACGCGTGGCGCCATCCCCGCCATCAACCCCTACCTTGCCGGTGAGCTGATGACCGAGATGCGGTGCGATGAGTGCCCCGAGGAGGCTCACTCCATCACCACCGAGCCATTCACCAAGCTCGACTGCCACATCTCCAACACCACCAATCACCTCTCCGCCGGACTGCTCGCCGGACTCGCCACAAAGCTTGAAAAGACATCACCGAGCCTCGCGCGCACCGCCGTCTACACAAAGCAGTCCCGCATTAGCCGTCTGCCCGCCTACCTCACCGTCCACTTTGTGCGCTTCTTCTGGAAGCCCGTCGAACGAGTCAAGGCAAAAATCCTGCGCAAGGTCAAGTTCCCGCTGGAACTGGACGCTGCCGAGTTCTGCACGCCCGAACTGCAGGAAAAGATGCGTGCGGGAAGAACCAAGATCAAGGAGCTCGAGGACAAGGCCGACGAGCAGCGCAAGGCAAAGAAGGCAAAAATTGCCGACGAAAGCGCGATAGAGACCGCACCTTCCCCGTTCGATGTCACTGGTTTTCTCAATTCCGATCTCAGGGCAGACATCGGATGCAATCCCACCGGCCTCTACGAACTCTGCGCTGTACTCACCCACATTGGCCGTTCAGGCGATTCGGGCCATTACATTGGCTGGACTCGCGCCGACGACGACCTGCCCAGCACCCCAGCAGAGAAGCAAAAGTGGTTCAAGTTCGACGATGACAAGGTATCCGTCGTTCCAGCGGACGAGATCACCAAGCTGGACGGTGGTGGGGACTGGCACGTAGCCTACATGTGTCTCTATCGAACCAAGCCAGCCCCAAAAATTTCGCCATAGTCAAGACTAGCTTTATCGACAGACAATGCAGCCAATTGGTTTCCTTATCTCTTGCTATCCCTCGCCCCGTATCCGCTGCGTCGTACTCCTCGACACCGGAACGTATTTGCTCGTCTCGTCCGGGCCTTCTGTTATCACCCGCAGCCGCTCATTACCATCAGGCGCGCGGTTGGCAAACACGATGCGCATTCGTCCGGCTAAATATGCTTTCCCGGTCTTGCTCGACTTGATAAAGTTGACGTGCACCGCGTACCGCAGGATCGCTCTTGTCCGGGCTACCATACCATGCTGCACATGCTCGTCAAGATAGTGCTTCTGTCGGAGAAATGTGCGCGTTCCATTTGGCATATCCGTCAAATCGTACTTGATAAGGAACAGCTTGACAGCCGTATTGTTGTCATTCTTGACGACAACTTGCAGCTGTCCGCGGGGAGGAATTCGGTATCCCTGGCCTCTATCCACGACGTCGACCACGCCTACGTACGGGGTCGGAGAGCTGTCCACGTCTTCGGGCTGGTAAAAGTAGGCTGGAAATGCAAGCTGGATGTGTTCAGGGCATCGAAGCTTTGGGGAGGGGCATGGGCCAATTGCCAGGACACCAATGTGCACAAGGAAGTGAATAGCGCGGGAGGGACGAGCAGACATGCGGCCGGAAAGTATGGATTCCTCAAAGCTGCCGACAAACGAGCCGAAAAGCTCGGGGCGAGGCGGATCCGAAGGCGAGCGACCGCGCCTGCCAACTGTGGAGGTAATGGTGGTGGCGTCCGCGGATCGTGAGTAGGTTCCTGAAAGTGGGGGTATTTGTAGCCGCGTGCTACCGGCGTGCTCCGCGGCAAGTAGCGATGAGGTCTGCGACAGCGAAAGCATGGTGGTGGCGGGGCTCTTGCCGAACGGAAGCATCTTTACGAATGACAGAAGCTTTCTGTTGCTGAGGAGGGAGCTGTACGCAGCAGTAGCCTCATCTGGTGCTGGCGTGCCAGGCCTCGCTGGAGATCGGACGGGAGCAGATTTCAACAAAGGCAGGGGTATATGCTTGCGACAAATGACGGACACGGTCACTTGGCACGGGTTGTCACGCAGCGCCAGCAAAAAGTCCTGGCAGAGGAATCCAATGGTGGCTTGAGCGAGGCGGTCCTTGTCGATAGCGCTGACATGCACCACCCAATCTGCTTTTCTGCGGTGTATTTGTGTTTCTTTGATGTGTATGGATAGGGGCATCGAGTCGACGAATTGTTGGAGCGCTTCCAGTGGCGCAGCAGCTGCTGGACTCGGCAAGGATCCGCCATCAATGGGCGGGGGCGGCTGCAGGCGAGATGTCAAGCGCCACACCTCTACTTCAGGCAACTCTGGTGACGACACAGTGATTTGGATGCCAGGCAAGGACAGCTCGGGTGTCGTGCCGGCGCCATTTTGCGGCTGTCGTATGGAAAGCAAGACGTTGCGAATTCGCTCTTCAAAGTCGAATGCCGCGTCGTCGGGGGCAATTCTGCCGCAAATAATGCCGCAAGAAGCAATGTAAGCGAGCTCTGCGACATGGGACACACAGGGGGCGAAAGGAAGCGATGGGTCGGCGGCAACAGGGGCCATGATTTCTGGGAAACGCAGCTCAGTCGAGTCGCCTGCACATGTGGCGCATCTTTGCATATGCGTCACAACTGCAGCCGCTTAGTCAGCAGACCGGTGCTGCCACGATTGTCACATGTACATTACAAGATGCCCATTGTCACGCCTTGGACGTGTCCATGCAGAGGAGCTGCAGCCTGCCTGCATCGCCTGTTGCCACAAACCACACTCGCGCACCACTGCCCTCGACGCCCACAATACGCATCCGCTCTGCCGTCCGCAGTAGACATGCTACCCCGCCAGTGTCGTACTCGCGCAGTTCCAGCCCATAATTTGCCATACCCAGCACGCGACGCGACGCGGGCAGGCTTATAACGCGATGGATGCGGCCACCCAGTGCCCACCCAGGATCACAGTCGTCCATGCGCCAGCTCCCAGACGGCGCAGCCGGCTGGAAAGGCGTCTTCATTGGGTCCTCTTCCTCATACTGCGGCGGTGCGCCATGGTCGGATTGCGCGGATTGTGCGGCTGGCATCGATGCAGTTCGATACTCGACAGTGCGCCGCGGCTGGGCGGTATACAATCGAAAGCCGCTGGCGTAGCTGGCCAGTAGTCTGACAATGCCACCATTGGGCGATAGTCCAGTGGCATCGCCAATCTCCCTCAGCGGCGTCAGGAATCGAAGGCCGCCGGTATCACCGCCATCGACGGATTGAATGCGTGCGGCGCTCGACGATTCTGGTCGCGGCTCTCCTTGGAACAGCTCATCTGCATGCGTTACATGCCCGTCCGTGATCCGCACAATGCTCCACCGGGATTTCCGGAATCTGAGAAGCAGCCCACGCACTTGCTCCTCCACTTGCAGCAAGTTGCCATCGTCCATTGCCAGTGCTCGCTGCAGCCTGGCCTTTTCCTCGCTGGCTGTCATCGGCTCGACAGAACGTCGTCGCATCAACACGGAAATGAATGCAACATCTCGAATGCGAGATGGACTCCAGAACTTGCGCTGGAGCGTGAATCCCAGCACTGCGTCGAAGTGGTACAGGTGCAGTGTGTCCATTGTAACAGCACAGCAAAGCTGCAGGCCAGATGCGGGGGTGTGTGCCACAGCGATGGCGCGCGACGTGAGCGCTCTGCCACGGGCACCGTCAACGATAGTGTAGTCGAGCTGAGGTGGCGATGGAGATGAATTAGAGGTGTGGTTCAGGAGGTGAATCAAGGCGCGAATGTGGGCGAGGTTGTAGACGCGCAGTGCACGCGGACTGCCGGCAACGGCGATCAGAATGTTGTCCTCTGGCGACACATGCAGCCAATGAAAGTGCTCTCCAGAGACCAGGGGGATCAGGGATGGTGCGTCCGGTTCTGGCGTTGGCGTTGGCTCGGGCTGTAAACTAAGGATGAACAGGCCGCCAAATCGGCCGCTGGGCTGTGCGGCGAGTGCGGCAGAAGCCCGTGGCGCCGATCGTTCGGCGCAGGCAATTACTGCGTACGTATCCAGTTGCACAACGCAGCGAATGGTGCCGATGCCGGGAGCAGCATCGACAGCCAGATTAATCACACGCAAGAATGGCCAATTAATGGCATCAAGTGACTCGACAGGCGCCACCTGATCCAGCAACTGTTCAGAATATCCTCCTTGCACAGTGTCGAGGGATATTTGGGGGTCGTCGTCTGCGGCAGCATCCGACTCGGAACTGGATCCGGCATCAGGGGAGGTGGCGGCATTGTTGAGGAGCCGGCGGCCGGCATCACGGATATCTCCGGGAAAGGACTCGACGCGGTCGCGCCAATCGGATGGAATGCGGGCCTCTGCGTGGGATTTTAGTCGGCGCCATCTGTTGATCATGGTAAAAGTGGGTATAGGTGCTCCAAAAATAGCACAGATCAAACACGTGTATAGCAGGGAAGTAATACAAAGCACAACAGGGCCCATGCGCACACAGAACAGTAGAGGGAGGTATAGACTGACTAGATGGCAAGGATCGGCAGGTTGTGGGCGAGGAGGACGAGCATGGCGTCCGTTGGACGGTAGCACCACAGCTCACCGATCCAGCCGCGCACCATGATGCCCCGCTGGGCGGC
>QZWS01000100.1:0-17286 GCA_004114245.1 Zoopage sp. CT-All
TCGGATGAGCACAAGTGTCCGCAAAAAAAGATATCAGGCTTGTACAAGAGGAAAACACGGAGGGTAGGTGCTCTGTTGTTTTGTGCAAGAATGGTAGGGCGGCTCGGCCGGGGCCAATCGATGCCCATCGGGGTCTCTTGGGCCAGGTTTTTTTAAAAATAAGTGGGCAGACACCTCTGGCGGACATAGCAAAGCAAGGCAGGCAGGGGGTGTACCAGCGATGGAGAAGGGGAAAGAGCGGAGCGAGCGAGCGAGCGAGAGAGAGAGTGAGAATGAGTGAGTGCGAGAGAGAGAGAGAAGAGCGAGAGCATTCTTCATTAACGCGGCCCACTCCCTGGCTGGGCTCTGTGCGCCCTGCCAAAGTGGACTGCTGACTGAGTGCGTTTGCAGTGCGATGAGACACTGCTGCAACACCTGGCTGCAAGCTGTGTTTGTATGAACCAACACCTCCATACATCCATGCACACCATGGCATGGACATGGACATGCACACATGAGCAGCCAGCAGTGCATCACAGCCAGACAACCACACGGGAACCACAAGCAGCTCAGCAGCTAACCAGCGAACTAGCAGAACGAAGGTAGCGACCATGAAAGAACAAACAAACCACGGCCACGAAGCACGACGAAGCAAGACGCAAAGCAAAAGACAAAGACAAAAGACGACGAAGAAGAAGGGGGTTCAAACAGACGATGTGCTTTTCCTCCTCTTTCTCGCGCGCGCGCTCTCTCCTTGTCTCTCACTCTCTCACTCTCTCTCACTCTTTCTCTCTTTATCTCTCTTCCGCTCACGCTCGCACTCTTCGCTTTTGTCTCGATACAACTTATAACTAATACAACTTCACACTCCAGCGCTTGCTGTTGATCCCCCCACCCCGGCATTGCACGCCCTCTTCATTGCATCCACTAGCCTCCTTTGGGCCGCTCTCCCGCCATTACTGCCCTGCTAGACAACATACCTCACATTCGCATGTCCCCATGGCCTAGCAGACGCATTGCTTGACCTCCCTTTTCTTTCCCTCTCGCTGTTCACGCTCCGCTGCCACACGCTCGGGTCGCCCACCTATACCCCCACGCTCCTCGTTCCTGAACCCTTCCTTCTCGTCCCCCTATACCCGAAGCCTGGACCTCAGTTTTTTTTATTCTTTTTCTTTTGACTCCCCTTTCTCTCGCATCCTACCCCCCACCCCTAATCACTACAAGCCAGCACAAAAGGGCCCGTTTCACCATAATTTGTCAAAGGTCCATCCATCATGCAGCCTCAAAAGGACCTCATGCTATCTCGGCGCCAAAAGACGCTCTCTTCCATATCCAACTACATCCCCGTCCACATTTTGCTGAACCGACCCGCAGGCGTCTCGTTCTCGCTCACCGTCCCCAAATCATTCACGATCGAGCAGCTCGCGCGGCAGATCGAGGCCGAGTATGCCTATCTGGTCGAGCGCGAGGTTGGGAACTCGAGCTATCCGGTGATCGAGTGTGGTGCTCTCTTTGATCATGTTGACCTGCCAAAACGGAACCGGCGGAGATTGAGTCTGAGACAGCGGTTGCAGCAGAAGGAAAAGCAGCAGCAGCAGCAACAGCATATCCCAAGGGGCAGTAGAGCCCCACTGCCGACGGTACCTCTACAGGATAAAGCCTCCGAGGGTGTAGAGACTGGTTCTGTGGAAGATGGGATGTTGGGGCAAGACGATGGTCACGCAGAAAAGGATGAGAAGGGCCAGTCTGATGATGTAAAGGAAGAGGAAGAGGATGAGAAGGAGAAGGAGGAGGAGGAGACGGCGGGAGCTGACAACGATCATGAATGCCATGTAGAACAGCACGACTCTGATGAGGAATCCGCCAGCGATGACGATGAAGATGAAGAAGAAGACGAGGATGAAGATGATGATCTGATCGATGAACGAGAGGAGGCCGAGTCGAGGGGCGTGCAGTTGCGGTTCTCGGACAAGGTGGAGGACGTCCTAGAGAGAGATAGCACCGTTCATGTCGTGAATATCGATCAAGGTAAGCATGGCCGCTCCACAGAGCGCGGTTTCCCATCTGAGTCCACCCACCTTTTGTTTTCTTTCCATGGACTGGCAGCGTGATTTCGTTTATTGTGCTCGGTGCCACCAAAGATTGTTTCTCCTTGGTCCAACGGACCAAAACGAGTGATGTGGGGGAAGGCATAACATCAACAGTGAAAGAGAGCATACAAGAAAAGAACACTCGCGTCAACAAAAAAAAGTTTCACAGCGATGATCGAAAGAAAAGCGTGGTTCTTTTTCAAGACCAATTCAGTTGTGAGTTAACTTTAAATCAAGACCAAATCAGAGCTGAAGAAGTGGACTGGAGGATTGGCGGGGGGTGGAGCATAAAACAGAGCCATGGTAGTATGGTAATCCCGTGTTCCAAAACCTGGGTCTATTTTTGCCACAATGCTTCTTCATGGTATCTTGGGTGTTTCTTTCTTTGGCGCTGCTGTTCGTGCCGTGCACTCTTCCTCTTAGCGTTGTTTCGCGACGCGTGACGGCGGAAGGTATGCATCTTACTAGGAACGACCCATAGGGGGTGGCATATATGGTGGTACAAGGCTGAACATACGGAGGTTATTATTTGCGGATCGGCGCGGAAGAGTGCTAAATGGCAATTTGCATAAATGATAAGGAAAAGCCAAGGAGCAGACAGGGGCCCGCAGCAATTTAATAATTCTGTGAAACGCCATCAAAGGGGATGTGAAACACACGGGTGGGCAGCTTGCGAGCTACAAACAAACAAACAGACACACGCCAGCCATGCCAGACATGCCAGACACGCTAAACATGCCAGACATTGCCACGCGAAGGTGAAACGTCCGCCTAGAGCAGAGACATCCACGTACTCGGGGTCATCCACACCCGCACGCGGTTGGGTCCGTCCTCGCGGACCACCATCTCTCTGCCCTCATTGTCGATCGAGCATAAACCATCCGCCAGCGACTTTGCGTCATTGGGCCTTTCTCATACCACATCCTCCCCATCTACATCTGTCCATCATGTACCTCATGCATTCATGCACGATAGGGTATTAAGCTGCTGAAAAAGGAGTATAAGAGTGGAACCATATTAGTGTGCGAATGATCCGAGGGCTAAATGCATTGCCCCGCAGAAGAAAATCGCACACGCCTCTTAATACTTCTCTGCGAACGTCAAACTAACCTGTCCACTGTCCTACTTCCTCCATTTTTCATGATCCTCTCTTTCCCTTTGCATCACTTTTTCGCCACTCGCGCACCTCTGTTTTTTTTTTCTCGACATCCCTTTTCCATCTACCAAACCCTCCCTCTACCCCCTATCTCCCTTGACCATCTCCTCTGTTGACGACCATGTGGTTGTCTCTCCGAAAAGGCCTGGGAATGGGCCGCAAGCTGTCTTTGACCAACCTTGCTCTTGCAGTCAGCCAGGGCGAGCGCAGTTTCTCAGATGACTCTTGCACGGAGCAGGCACCCGGCGTTCCATCATCACCTGAAGATGCCCTGCCGGTTACATCTGCTGCACAATCCCCATGCCCAAACTCTAGCCACTGTGCAGACACCAACGAGATCAGTGCAGACACTTCAGTCAGTACCGCAGTCATGCCAGGGATCGAGATTACAGGAGAGCCACCGGAGTCAAAATCAGATTCAGAAGATCAGGGTCCGAGCAGTCCAACCTCGGGACAAGAATTCAAGAATTTTGCGATTCGTGAAGGAGCAGACCCGAGAGCTTCTACTTTTACGACCGACACTGCTGTGACCCTGCTTGAGCCTTCCTGTATACCCTCATCCTCAAGACCCCAGGATGAAAGTGAAGGCACGGCGGTGAGACGCGAGACATTGCTCACAGCGCAAGACCTTGAGCGGCCCTTGTCGATGTGTTCTGTCGCGACTGAGGCCACGTCGTTCTCGAGAAAGGTTAGCTTTCAGAGCCCCAGCCATGAGGACGATGAAAAGGATAGGTATTCGCCTCCACCTAGCCGACCCAGGTCCCGCGCGACCGATATTCTGCTCAACCTGGAGTCGTCATCGAACGACACGCGCTTCCAAGAGATTTTACACAACACTATTGCGTTAGATCATTTCCGGCAGTTTTGTTTCCAGGAGTACTCGATCGAGAATCTATTGTTCTGGATGGATGTTGAGCTTTTTGCAAAGCCCTGTTTGGAGTTGCTGCAGATGGATCAGAAACCAAAGACGGCAAAGAAACCAGTTGGAGATAACGAACAAGAGGCGGAGGAGGACACTACCGCAGACGTTGAGAAGAATGACGCTTCTGCAGAAGATGAAAAGGATGACGCTCCTGCAGAAGAGGAGGAGGAAGCAATGCAGGATGTGTCAGAGATGGAGACTAGGGGACAATTTGCAGTCCAGCATGCCCGCTATATATACCTGACCTACATTGACCCGTGTGGCCCGCTGCAAGTGAACCTGAGTGACGAGAGTCGGACAGATATTCCATGGCCCATTCTGGATCACAAGGACCACCACGGTCATCAGCGCCGAGCCTCTGCTACTTCCGTAGCGTCCATGGACTCGTCGATCGTTGGTTCTCCTACGGAAGAAAAGAACATGGATGAGAAGAAGGTTGACGAGCCCGTGGGATGGCCACTGGACCGGCACATGTTTGATGGTGCTCAGGAGCACACTTATCAGCTAATGAAGGGGCACACCCTCGTGCGGTTCGAGGACAGTGATCTTTGGAAGGAGGTTGAAAAGATTATGCGTGAACGTAGGTCCTTCAGGCGGCATATTTTTCTGAGGTTGGATTTCATTTTGTTCTGATGAGTAGGCTTTCTAACACTTTTATTTGCTCTTTTCTCCATGTTTTTTTGCTATGGATCATCAGGTCCTGAAGAGTACGCCAATGCCACTATCAAAGGCCCTCTGAACTCTTACTATCGCCCAGATACCTCCGTCATCCTATCGACCGTGTCCCGCTCGCGATCTAGACACCCGCGCGCCAAGCCCCAGACGCTCTACAACTGGAACAACTCGACCTCCGATCTCGACCGGTCCAAGGACAAGGAGGAGGCCCTGGCCAAGACCATGTCGCAGTACTTTGGACCTATCCCACCTGCGATCCTAGGACTTGGAAGATTACAAATCCACGAGGATGAGGGAGAGTATGAGGATTTCGAAGAATTCGACACGTGCGAGGATGGCCGTACGGCGCCCATGTCCCGCAACGGCAATGGGAACCGTGACAGCAGCAAACGACTTTCGACCGCCAGCAACATTAGTATCACAGCCGGTCTCCGCTTCACGAAGCGTCTTGTTGGACGGGGCAAAAATGTGCACTCCAGTGCGGGCGAGGATCCGCTGGAGTTCTGTGGCGAGGACCCTCAGCAAGGGCAGGACGCCTCCATAGCCGAAATAGATTCTTTAGAGAATGGTAGGCGGACGACGCGATGGATGGTGGCTGGATACTTTGATGACCAGGTTCGACTCACGGCTGCCCAACGCAAGAGACTGCTGCTGAGGAACAAGAAACTGACAAAGTTTTTCGGATCCAGGGTGGATGGCTCCTTGCGCCCATTGGAAGAGAATAACCATGAGGAGCGTGGATTCCCTGGTGATTACCTGGGCATACTTGGGTCCAGTTCTACGCCTTTGCTGGGATCCCCCGTGGCGTATGCGCTCTCGTCGTCGACGATCCATGATGTGAACCACAAGAAAAAGGGCAAAGGGTTCAACAAGATCCACAGGACCAAACTGAGAAACAAGATGATGGGCAGCGGCAGTGACAGTGAGGCGCTGATGCTCCTACCTGGCGGGTCTAATGGCTACAGCAGCGATGTCTACAGTGGCAGAGCATCTGGCTTCAAGTCTGGAAATCTACTTCAAAAGTTCAAACGAGCCTCGTCCGACTATGAGGATGATTCCCGGACTCAGAATGGATACCGTTCTTTTGGGTCTTCGTCCAACAGGCGTCCTGATGGCAACCGCTCCTTGACGCGGACAGCTTCGCTCTTTTCGAACAGGAAGAGGAATAGTAGTGCTGGTGTCGGCGGTGGAGGACACCACCGATCCTTGACGGCAACGGATGTGCATCAACAGCAAACAAGGGTTCTGGCTGCCCATCCACATCCGCTCTGGAGTGGCTCGCTCTCGGACCAGGAGGGCACCCCCTCAGCGGCTGTGGATCGTCTTCGGAGCCTGTCTCTGCTCAGTATCATGGCCGCCAACAACAACAGCACTTCGGGTCACACCGCAGGAGTGACCCCCACGACGCCGACCATGCACGGATTCCCAAACATGTTTAGAGGTATGGACTTTGAGGCTGGCCAACAGTCGCTGTCATCGCAGCTGTCTAATGGCGGCAGTGCTGCGAGTGAGAGGGTCTCGATGGAGCGTCACGCCATGTACACCAGGCGCAAGAAGGCCGACAAGCTGTCCATGTTCTTTGGAGCGCAGCTGACGCCCTTGGAACTGTCCTCTCAACTGGCGATGGAACACGGAGATGATCTTTCACAGCCGCAGAGACAGCAGCCGCAACGGACGAACGGCAGTCGGTCTTCGAATGAGAGCAGCAAAAGTCAGCAAGACCTACGAGTGACGGGACCGACCGTTTCGTCCGTCAACAAATTGTCGAACAAGGATCGGTCCATCCTTTGGAAACGTAGCAAGAAACTGCGAGAGATTCTGGGCGAGTCCTTACCCGAGGCTGAGGTTGCCCTGGCTTTGACGAGGCCCGTGCTAATGGGCTCGTTCTCGACCAAATTCAGAGGCGTGAGAAGTCAGGGTAGCTCTATCTTTGGTAGCAGTATCAGTGGCGGCCGACGTCCCAGTGCGACTGGGAAGGGCTTGAGAAGAAAGCGCCAAGGCTCGCTCCACGGCAGCAAGGTTGGGGAAGGCAACGATGGTGAGGATGAACAAGAGGACATGGATGGTGCGTCTAGCGAAGATTATGAGGACGATTTGGGCGAGGGCAGCCAAGACGATTTGATGTCGTCCATGAGCAGTAGTCTCCCTCGTCATGGCCTCGGTGGCAAGAACAAGGGAAGGATTGTGAAGCGAAGTTCTTCCAGTGCTCTCGTTAGACCGCGCCGCCCGTCCACCGTCTCGACGGCTTCGTCCGCTCGGAACCATCCTATCCACTCGCGTGCCGTGCGCGGGAGTGTGTCCGCTGGGAGTAAGCATATAAGTGCCCACTCTTTGGAATCCTTTCAGACCATTGATTCGCTGGTCTCGGAGGTGCACGACGATGGAGACGACTATGGTGTCGACAGCGTTGCACCCACGTCGACCATGCGCAGACGCAAGAGCACCTCTCGTGGCCAGGCATTGGACAACGAGAGTAGTGTAGGTGTGTCTGGGCAGAAGGTGGCCCCAGCTTCCACGGATAAGAGCAACCATGATGTGGATCGATACCGCCGCAAGAAAAAGATGGACAAGATTCAGCAGTTTATGGGCGATCGAGTGCCAGAACAGGACCTCTGGATGGGGGCGGTGGGTCGAGAGAGAACCCAGGAAATGTTGGACATGAACCTCTTGTCGCCCACGAACTCGACCTTTTCTTTTGAGGGCAACAGCCACCACAACACCAGTAACAGCAATGGGAGTAGCAACAAGAAGAAGAGTTCATTGGATGCAGGAACAAGATCGGGTGGTGTTGGAAACGGAGGGGTTGTCGAGGCAGTCTCGACCTCTGTCTCGTTCGGTCGCCACGGAAAGGGGTTTCCTAGACGGAACAAGAACAAGTTGGGAGACAAGGCCGCAGATGACATGACCTCGACCATGACGATCGTGCCAGGAGGTATCAGAATGGAACGTTCCATGTCGGATCCCATGACTAGCCTCTTGGGCCAGCCCGAAGGTCCTCCGCAACAACTGCATCCGAATCCCAACCGTCTTAGCACGGTCAGTAGACTGCGCCAGCAGCTCACCGCGTCCAGCCAGTCCGCGAACCAGAACACCATGTCGGGCATTGGACACATTCTCCTCGGCACGGCCGCCTCCTCGTCGGCCGCAACAGCGGCAGGGCCTGCTTCACTCGTGAACGGGAACGAGTCCTTTTCGAAAGAGAAGGAGAGCGATTTTGACACGGATGACGACAGCAACTCGACGCGTCAGATGATACCCCGCCTGCGCGCCATGTCCGGCGACGATCAGGAGCGGTTCTTGAAGAGGGCCGAGAAGCTGGAGAAGTACTTTGGCCAGATCCCGCCATCCAAGCTTTTGGAGAGCAGCTTGACGTCTTTGCCGTTGATTAGCGGGTTTAGCAGCAGTGAAGCTCCAGGATCGAACACGGGGCCCTCGAACGCGGAGGAAGGGGCACAGGATCGAAAGCCACAGCATTCAAAGCAGCGGAGTTTGTTTGAGCTTGTGGGCTTGCTGGCGAATGGCAAGGATCATGGTGGCAGCCATGGGAAGGAGAAGACCAAGAGTGAATCAAATCCTGGATCGAAGCGCAGTTCTATCCAGTCGTTGACAAAGGGGTCTAAGGGATCGTCCAAGACGACGGCAGCGGCGGCGGTCGTGGCAAGATCGAGTGAGGACGCGATAGAGTCTTTGAATGTGGCAGAGGCACAGTTTCGGGTAGAGATTTAATAGAGAGTGGCCCCATGCGGTAGAGGTAGAGATAGGGTTTCATCAAATACAGTATACCATGCTTCGCAATTTTATTACACTTTCAAGGTTACGGAAGAAGAAAACTGTCGTTCAACATTTTCTGCGTGTATAATAATATATACGAAGGTATATCGTTGCTTGTGCATTATTACGATCATTTACTCTTTTGCTTGCTAAACCATTGCCCAAAGACCTTTTCTCCAAACATATCTCACGAGCTGTTGTTATCGTACCTAATTCTTTTTTCCACTTGAGATTTGAATGCTCTCTGAGGTCTCAACGGAGAAGACAGTACCAGGGAGGCAAGACGTCAGTCATTGCTATTCTACCGCTTGCATCCCTGCTTTTTTTCTAAAAAAAAGAGGAAGGCGTAAACCTTACAATTGTCCCATTGCCACATGCTATTTGATATGTTGCTCGAAATGCATTAGACGACAAGGCATTTGTGGAGGTGTTTTTTTTTCTGTGACCAGAAGAGCCTTCGTGCAGAAAATCTTGAAGACTCACATTAGTAGCACCGAGAATTTATGAGACGCGGGATACAAAGCCGAGAGTATTAATATGCCAGAGACAAAAGTTCTGTGTGCATGAAAGTTAGCCCATGTACCGCCTTCAACGCACGAGTAGGTAAAGATCTACGACTCGCTCCAAGGTCAGCACAATATAGCGCTTGGAAGAGCCGTATCGACGTGTTGTTCCTTCATGTCTCCTACCAATAAGCGGGCTCCTCGAACCACTGTGACCCACCGCACCAATAATCCATTGCTTTTCTAGCCTATGCTTCCTGTGGAGCAATCGGCGCGGAATCTATGGTTGTACAACGTCGTTGCTGAAAAGAAATTAACAGCCATTTTTTGGTCGCGAAACACACTGCCATTGAGAGGGCGCGGGGTATGAGAGGGCGCGGGGTATGAGAAGTCGGGGTATAAAAGTTCTGTGTAATCTCATGAGAACGGTAATCGCTGCAAAGGGCGTAAACAATCCAATAACTGAGTGTTCTTTAGTCACATTAAGGTACTCTGTGACAAATGCACTATCACTGCATAGCATGGCAACCAGACATCTAGTCTTGTAGCCTGATGTTCATTTTGTTTCAAAGCGATTAGACAACATAAAACCTAACATTCCGACCTTTTGTCACTCTTCACCTTTGCCCATTTTTCTCCTTAACCATCCATCAATTCTCCCTGTCACCATGAGAGTATCTGCTGCTGCCCTCGTTTTCGTTGCCCTTGCCTCCAAGGTCGCGGCCCAGATGAAGTTCGCCACCTGTGACTATGAGAAATTCCCGCAAGCGTTTCAGCTGACTAGTGTCAATTGGTCCCCCTCCCCTGGCTGCATTGGAAAGGAACTTTGCGCCGTAGGCACCGGTATTCTGACTGAACCCATTTTTGCACCCGCTGTACTTGCTTTGACTGGAACCTATCTCGGCCGAATCGTCTACGTCGACAACCATGATCTATGCGCACTCCTTGCGGCCCAGGGTACGCCTTGCCCTATCCCCGCTGGCCCTGCCGTTCTCAAGGGCTGCGTCAAGATCAAGGACACCGTCCCCGCAAATGTAAACCACCCATCGTGGCAGAACGAAAAACAGCAACAAAGGAGAGGGACCGCGAGAGAGAGGAAGCACAAACCTTAACAACGAATGAATATTTGTTTCTTTCGTCTGAACAGATCCCTGGGACTTTCCGAGCACGCGGCAGGAATGGCAACAACCACCTTCTCTTCTGCACTCAGGGTAAGAACTGCAGCGCTGATACTATCAGTCAATTGCTCTTGACATTGCAGCGAAGAACGATGCCTCATAGTGAGCTCCTCAAGACGAACTAATCCTCTTGGCTTCTGCAAAACCTTGTCTATAATAGTGAATGACGCCCAAGCCACAAAGTGCGCCTAGAAGAAGCGCGGAGGTCATTGAATCGTCATACATTCCTCAACATCCTTTAATTACACGCAGCTGACGTACTATGTGGCCCGTGTGCAAAATAAACGTATATCTGGCGATACTGTGCGTCACGCAGTATCATGTGTTTCCGTTAAACCATATTCTCGGGCTGTGCTTGGCCCCCGCCGACAGACCTTAGCGGGATTGCTGAACTGGCTTGGTATCCGTCTTGATTCGTATTCGGTGTGTGGCCATGGTGATTCCAGTCATTTCCTCGGCCGGGTACTTTCGCAGCGTCTCCCCAACCGGCCTTTCTCGTGAATACAGCGCCCGCCAAATCGCCACTCTCGGGAACGAAGTCGAACGGCGCATTGCGGTTCAACGGGATGTGATTGTACCTCCAGTCCCAAATGGCCGCATACGTCATGCGGTAAGATGAAAAGGCCATGACAGATCCGATGATGGCTCCAGCCACGACATCGTACCAGTTATGAAATTCATCGATGGTGAGGGCGCCGCCGATCAGGACAGCTCCGAGGATAGGCGTATAAATGACAATGAGCTTCCACATGGCCGGGTGGTAGTTGGAAAAGACCTTGAGCTTTGCATTCAGGTATAGGTAGAGAAAGACGAAGCCGGCAAAGGCGGCAGTCGAATGTCCGCTGGGGAAGGACTCGAGACTGTCGTTGATCTCCTTCTCATCTCCTGTACAGATCTCTCTTGTAAAGTATTGCTGCTGGAATCCCTTCCTGTTGTATCCTGCGTCTGTGGCCAAACTGGTATCAGGTTTGCAGACATCGAGAAAATGAGGACGCAAGCCTCCAATGAGCCACTTGATAAAGACCTGGAAGACAGCGGCGGTGATGAGCGAGTACAATAGGCCCATGATACCGTTGTTGACATCCCAGAAGGAGCGGACGCGAATTTGCATCAGTAAGATACCCAGAACGGGTACGACGACGGCCAGGAAGGAGGCGAGCCAGATGGGAACAATCTCTTTGCGCAAAGGGTATGCAAACTCGGGGTAGACGATCTCACCATCAGCGAAGGTGACGGCGAACGATCGATTAGGGACAGGTCGTAGCATGTAGACCTAGAGAATGAAACATCAGTACTGGCTCCATGACACCGTTATATCCAAAAAAAAAATTTACTCCTGTGTTTCAACATGGACTTACTCCAAGGCCAAGAGCACCCATCACTGCCATGGTTAGAATATCGAGCCATGTGCATTTGAGCCACTGTCCAAACCTCGGCCGTGTCTGCATTGAGTATACATCGTGGCGGCCATTCACGGCGGTTGTATTAGTGTCTGGATATGACGTGGTGTGCGTCTTGCGCGTGAAGCACCCCATGTTTGCAGGCAGAGAAGTTCCCGGACGGTCTGCTATTGTATTTGGGGGAAGTGGAGCGGTGAAGATATGAGAATAGTGGCCAAGAAGCAGTAATGTGAATGCAGGTAGAACAAGCGAGAAATCTTTATGGCTCAGACAGATTATATACAAAATCCCATCGTCGTGACACAAAATTTACATCATCGCTGGTGCCATTACGGTTGGTTTCGTCGACCTGCAGCAAATACGTTGAAACCCTATTCTTAGGTGCATTGTGACCTACGTTCAACGCGCGCATTGAAGACGCAACACCTTATTTGCAATAGCGCTCTCCCAAGCATCTTGCAGAGAGCAGCGATGAATGGAAAAGTGGCAGTGGTAGGCAGCGATGGTATCTATTTGGTACAGAATCTGATGTGGCGAGAGGCTTGAAAATTCTGCGGCTAAAACATTCAGGTCCGCATGGGCGAAGAACGACAGTAATTCCAAGCCAAACGTGGAAACAGGATGCGCAATATCATGGCAAGCAGACCTTGGGCACACGCGTTTTTTATTTGTCGATATGCTTGCGAAGCCATGAGGGCGTGGTAGACATGTTCTGAGGACGTGATCGCACTTGCTTGAAAGAATTTTTGCACTTGTGTGACATGGAATATCGCATGAGCGTTTTCACTTCAATCTCAAGATAATTCACTCCTTTGCACTACATTTGACGTCCCATATTAGCGAACACACGAGCTGCCTTCTATGGAACCACTAGGTAGGTCCTATGAGCTACAGGTACCCGGTTCATAGCAGATTGTCCGTTAGCACGTGGATTGTATCGAAGCTCTTTCAGTGAAGAGATCGACAGACTGTTCGCGATATTAAAAATGAATGTTTACTGAGGTCGCACAAGAGTCTTTCTCCCTCATCCTGGCCCTCATCCACGGTCTTACTCTTCGATGGAAGCACCAACGCTGGCGCAGATTCTCTTTGTTTCTAGAGGTGTTATTCTGGACGACCAATCTTTTTTTTTTCTAAACGCACTTCCGCACCAAGACTTGGTCGTATGAATGATGCTTCGTGCCAACTGCCGAATTACGCTAAATCATTGCCAAATCGTTAATAGTTTCCACTGGCAATCATCAGGATAATGGGAGAACGTATGAAGGTACGCGAACACACCCTTTGCATTTCTCAGCCTTGTTTAGGCGCACCATACTCAAAGCAATCTAACCCTCATTACTATCACTATGAAAGTCTATGCTGCTGTTATTCCTTCCATACAGAAATGTAGATTTCAGGATCGGCTAATTGTGCGAGAAAGGTTTTGGTCGTCACGAGGTCAACGCATTTTTTCACCTTTCAAGTTTTACCGCTGGTTGACTCTGTCACCTTCCTCATAATCGTCCTTCGCTGGCTACTATTACTGCTGTTGTTGATCTTTACTAACGCGCCTTAATGCGTGAGTTTTAGAGGGCGCGCGTTTCGGTGTATTTTCTAGAAGAAGATGTTGTGCAACATGGCAGAACCATGTGCGCTGGGGGAGCACTCTGCGCCGTGGATATGAACAGTGTTCATAAAGGTAAACAGCTCACCGTACCAAAAGTGCGTGTAACGCGTGGTGGTCTTCTAGCAACAAACATGCTGCCTGCGAGCACAACCTACGATCAGGCGAGGCTCAGAAGCTTTGGATCTGGGCTAAAGGTGGGCTCAAAATGCTGAACTCTCAAAGAATAATTCAGCAAGGGATAAGTGTTAGTATATCTGTAAATGCTACTCACTCCACATGTGCCCCGCTGCTTTATAGAAAAATCTCCCGAATGCTATAGAGCAGAAGCACCAAGGATCATATTCTCAAAAGCGCAAGAAGGCTTGTTGGACAGAATGTTTTGTCAAGAGGCAAAATGTTTAACAAAGTTTGAAGGGCGAAGAGTGCAAACATCTCTGCACACACGGAATTCCAAATAGGCAAAAGGCAGCTTCCAAGTGCGCTTCCTCAGTGAAAGTGGGGCGCAATTATAGCAAACACACAACTAGGCACATGCATTCCCGACTTGACATGCTTCAGAAACCATGAGGCATGGTAGACATGTTTCGTGGACGGGAGAGGATTTTGGGCCGTTAATGCCTGCAGTAGTTGTAGCACAACGCATTTGTGCGACATGGGATACTTGCATGAGAGTTTTCGCCCCACAACAGTCTACTCACCTTTACCAATTAACCAGCAAGACTCTCTGAGTAATTCACCACTCTAAGTGACATTTCAAATGTTATCTTAGCATATAGACAAAGCTCCTTGTCTCTTTGCATAATACCGTTGCGTAGGTCATTCAATCCAGTGCTGCTTGATCTACGGCGCGCAGATATTCCTTGTCTCCTAGATTGTACTTCACTGTGCGTAGAGTAAAAAGCAGATTTGATGTGTAAGGCGAACCGCCTGGAGACAATGAGAATTTCTTCAGGTTTAACACGTCCACGGGCGAGCGGGACCAAGGGCGAGGGCCAGGGCGAGGGAGGTCGAAAACTGTGTAACATTAGAACAAGTGTAAACATCGCAAACAGTCCGCTTCTTTGTTCGCGTCAAGACCCACCATGCTAATAGCCGATTTACGCTGAATCATAGCATTTCCTGCTAGCCACAACGCGCCTGGCTTCCATTTGCGACGTAAGAATGATTAATAAACGTATAAAAGCACGGTTATCTTCGCTGCGTTTTATCTTCAGCCTCGTTCACTTTCACCTTACCAACCCAAAACAACCCACTCCTCCTCACTTTCATTATGAAGATATCTGCTTCCTTTGTCGCCTCCGTTGCTCTCGCCTCAACGGCCGCTGCCCAGATGAACTACACCAACTGCGCTAGTGGTCCCACGCAGTTTCAGATGACTAGTGCCACTTGGTCCCCCTCCCCTGCCTGTATCGGAAAAGACATCTGCGCCGTTGGCACTGGTACCTTGGACACTCCCATCGTTGAAGGTGCCACGCTTTCTTTGACCGCAAGATACCTCGGCCGACTGGTCTACACCGACAACCACGATTTCTGTGCCGTCCTTGCGGCCCAGGGTACGCCTTGCCCAGTTGCAGCTGGTGCCACCGTTCTCAAGGGTTGCGTCAAGATCAAGGAAAACGTGCCTCCAAACGTAAATTAGCTCGAAACTGACGAATTATGAGAGAAGGCGTTCTGGGCCAAACAAAGACAACTCATTTTGCACCTCTCCACAATTTTTAGGTCAGCGCCGTTTTCCAGACAGTTGCTGTCAACGGCGACGGTGGTACGATCTTCTGCGCCAAAGGTAAGAGTTTTGCAAAGCCTGAGGAGTCACCAACGGGCTGATGTTGATGATTAGCAATATTTGGCCACATTGAGGGTGCTAGCAGATCATTCAGCTCTATGAATGCTAATGGTTGTTCTCTTCATACCACTTCTCTACAGTTGACCAGGCCAGGGCGTCGAACTGCGCCTAAACGAACAGCGGGAATCGTTAGATCCACTATGTCTTGCGACATGTAGAAATAAACACAGATCAAGAACTCGTTAATAAAACGAAGATGCTCTATGCACAGAACGTGTTTTTAACCCTTGAAAGTTTGCTACATTGAAGAAGGCTATTGTCATACGCCCCGCTATTGCTATCAGTGAACACAGACGCAAGCCTATGAAAAGGCAAAAGATTTCGTTTGGAAATTCATGTGTCTCGCCTTTTGTCTCTTTTCAGCATGGTAAAATTGGGGACGATAGCATGGGGCAAAGGTGTTAAAAGAACAATATAAAATGATGATCATGCCCATGTTTTCGTGAAACGACAAAAGTCAACGTGCAAGCTTTTTAGCGAGTAACCATGAGGGCAAATGTTTACTGTTCCGCTCCACCTCGGCTTTCTTTATTCGTCCTCTGCTAGTTACTTTCGTGGAGTTTGTTAATCTTTCTGAGTGTGGCTTGATGCGTTGAGTTTTAGCGGGCGCGCGCTTCGATGTACTTTCTAGAAGAATACGTTGTGCAACATGACAGAACCATGTGCTTTTCGATGCACTCCTTGCCTTTATTGTGAACTGTCGCCGCAAATTTGCAGCTTACCGCATTCAATGCGCGTGTAACATGTAGTAGTCGTCTTACAATACAACATATAGACTGAGCATAGAACCCGCAATCAGATGAGGATGGACTTCGATTAATGATGGGCTCAAAATGCTCAGCCCTCAAAGAGAACTTAATTTGAGATGGCTTGGGATATCTGCAAATGCTACTTACCCCACATGTGCCCGCTGCGTGCATGGAAGCGTCTTTCCAATGTCATATATACCAAAATTACCAAGGATCATATTCTCAATAATGCAAATAAGCTTGTAGGTCGTGTGGATTGAATTCGCGATCGTCAACCCTCTCTCACGGTCAAGAATGGCTACCATATCAAAGTGCCATTCCTTAGCTAGAGAGGGCTCAAATATCACTGAAAGCAGATAACGGGAACATTGCATTTTAATAATTTTCAATATGTTTCGGTAGGCATGTTGTCAACGCCGTGATTGTTGCGGAAAAATTGAGCCCTGGGGGATGTAGTACGACGTGGCGTCCGAACGTGCAGGAGAGTTTTTGCTCCACATTCCATGTAAATACTTTCCGTGAAATGCGATATCGAGATTTCTCCGGCACATCTCTGTACTTTGCATACAGTCGAGGTACTCTCTTTTGCTTTACGTGATCAGTTGAGTCGGGCCGTTGAGCCGCTGCTGTTTGTCATGAACGCAGCTAGGTTCCATACTGCATCCTAGATTGTACTTCTCAAAGTAAGTCTGGTACGGTCTCAATGTGTAAAAGAAATAACAGCCAGACGCCTAGGCACCGTAGCTTAAGTTAACGGAAACTTGTGCCGGACAGTGCACCTGCAGTGGAGTGGGAGGTCGCGGGCGAGGGGCAGGGCGAGGGATGAACAGCCCTGTGTAACATCAATCGCAAGTGTGAACATCGCAAACAGTCCGCCGACCTGTCTTTCTTGGGTCGCGTCAAGATCTCCATGCCAATTGCCGATTTACGCTGAATCATGGTGTATCATGGTGGCCGGATGGTCGTCGACTTCCACTTTATACATTCAGTGTGAATGGATGTATAAAAGGACACTTGCACTCCCTCCATTTTCATCCCTTAACCTCGCTTATTTATACGCTTACTCACCCAGAACAATCCACTCATCATCACCATCACCATGAAGGTCTTTGCTGCTCTCGTTGGTTCTGTCGCCCTTGCCTGCACGGCCGCTGCGCAAATGAATTACACCAATTGCGCTACTACACCCACTCAGTTCCAAATGACTAGTGCCACTTGGTCCCCCTCCCCTGCCTGTATCGGAAAAGACCTCTGCGCTGTTGGCACTGGTATCTTGGACACACCCATTATCCAAGGTGCTAAACTTGCATTGACAGGCAGATACCTCGGCCGACTTGTCTACTCCGACATCCACGATTTCTGTGCCGTCCTTGCGGCCCAGGGTACGCCTTGCCCAGTTGCAGCTGGTGCC
>QZWS01000101.1:0-26976 GCA_004114245.1 Zoopage sp. CT-All
CGACATCCCCCCGCCACCATACATGGACGAGCCCCCGGTTTCGTTCTTCTCGCTGTTCCGCTACGCAGACGCCTGGGACAAACTCTTCATGCTCATCGGCGTCTTCTTCTCCATCCTAACCGGTGCCAGTCAGCCGCTCATGACCATCGTGTTTGCTAATCTTATCGGTGTATTTACTGATTTCGCACGCGCGTTGATTCAAAACAACCCAAGCGCGCCCGAGATCCTGGACGATGGCGTGCGGAGGTATATATTCTACTACCTGATACTTGCTGCCGCGACCTTTGTGGTGTCGTTTGTGCAGGGCGTGGTGTTCATGCTGGCGTCCGAGCGCCAGATTCGGCGTGTCCGCGAGGCGTACTTCCGGTCCGTATTGCGCCAAGACATAGCCTTTTACGATGCCTGCTCGTCTGGTGATTTGAACGCGCGGCTCAATAATGATGTAAATTTGATCCAGGGTGGCATCTCGAGCGCGGTGAGCGGAGCCGTGTCGTCTATTTGCACCTTCATTGCCGCCCTCATCGTGTCATTAATTGCCGGGTGGCGGGTGGCCCTTGTCATGGTCGCGGCCCTGCCAGTCATGGGCATCATTACCCTAGTGCTGGCCAGCATCATCACCCGGTATTCGCTCGAACAGCAAGTGGTCTACGCGCGTGCGGTGCATCTTGCCGAGGAAGTCTTTGGCTCGATCAGATCCGTCGCCGCGTTTGGCAACCAGCGCCACGAGGTGCGCAAGTATGACGTCGAGCTGACCGATGTTATGAAGCTCGGAAACAAAAAAGTCATCTGGTCGGCTCTCGGCGGTGGATCCATGTTCTTTATCGTGTTTGGCACACATGGAGTCGCCTTCTGGTACGGTGTAACCCTGGTCCTGCAGGGCGTCATGACCGGCGTCCAGGTTGTGAATGTGGTGTTTGCCATGATCATGGGCGCGTTCGCCATCTCGGGCGCATTTCCGAGCGTCGCAGCCGTGAGTACCGCGCAAGGTGCCGCTGCGCGTGTGTTTGCAGTCATTGATCGGCAATCGAACATCGACCCATGCGAACCAAAAGGGCTCCCGGGCAAGATGGAGCTGGAGCGCCCGCGCGGAGAGCTAGAATTCCGCAACGTCTCATTCAGCTACCCTTCGCGGCCCGACGTCCAAGTCTTGAAGAATTTTTCGCTCAAGATCAGCCCTGGCGAGACGGTAGCGCTCGTGGGAGCGTCAGGTTCGGGAAAAAGCTCGCTCGTGGCTCTCGCGGAGCGGTTTTACGATCCCACGGACGGCCAAGTGATGGTCGATGGCGTCGACATCCGAAATATTCGGGTTGGGTCCCTCCGTCGGCATCTTGGGCTCGTGGGCCAGGAGCCGGTTTTGTTCGGCATGACGATCTACGAGAACATCGCCTGGGGTTCAAGCAATGAGGACGGAGCGATGCCAACGCGCGAAGAAGTCATGGCTGCCTGCACAGTTGCCAACGCCGCCGATTTTATCAAGAAGCTTCCCGATGGCTACGATACCCGTGTCGGTTCTCACGGTGGCTTGTTATCTGGAGGACAGAAGCAGCGAATTGCGTATGTCCATCATCCGACAAGCTGTGCCTATTGCTAATGTGTGCTTAGAATTGCAAGGGCCGTTATAAAGAATCCAAGCATTTTGCTCCTCGACGAGGCCACCAGCGCGCTCGATACAGCATCCGAGAAGGTGGTCGAAGCTGCGTTGGCCAAGCTTTCGGCGTCACGAACCACCCTGGTTATCGCGCATCGTCTCAGCACAATCCGAAACGCGAACCACATTGTGCTGATGGACCAGGGAGAGATCGTCGAGTCGGGAACGCACGGTGAGCTCATGGCTCGTAACGGTCGGTATGCAGCCCTTGCTGCCGCCCAAGAAGTGCGTGGCGTCAAAGACGACGACAGCAACTATCCAGCCGATCTCTCGCTCTCGATGGGCCCGCAGTTCAACGTTGACGATAGCGGGTTTGCCTATGTGCAGGACTATGACGTCCGCGGCCGCGCCAACCTAATTATGCCGCTGCCTGACCAAGTCGAGCTGCCCGTCAACCTTGTGCGGCGTTCATCGACCAGGACGTCGAGCCATCACGTGCGCAGTGATTCAATTGGACTAGCTCGTCAGCCAAGCGTTGGTCCTTACAAACGCGTGTCGCGGCCCCTGGGTCGTGATCCTTCGCTCCGTTTGGCCCGTCCAGTTGGTGGCTCGCTGAGGCAGAAGAAGGCCTTGACAACAGTGGATGAGCCTGTTGACGACATCACACTGGTAGATGCGGGTTTGTCAAGCCAGCCAGCCTTTACCATGGGAGGACCCGAAGCCGAGGCTGAAAAGTTGGCTGGGTTTCAACGAGCTTGGTTCCCTTGGAAGCGAGTATTTGGGTTTGCCAAGCCGGAGCGCTGGCTTATATTGACGGGAGGCATTGGTGCCATGATTGACGGGGCCATCCTGCCCACCTTTTCGCTTATTTTCGCCAATATGCTGTCGGTATTCGAAAGTCCTGAGCGGTATGCATGCCTCCTCTGTTGCCTCAAAATTTCAACTCATTTAGTGCACGAGTTCGAGCCGAGGGCGATTTTTGGGCGCTGATGTTTCTTGTTGTTGGCTGCGTTTCGTTTTTCACGTCGTTTACTCGGTCCACCCTGCTTTCCATGGCCGCAGAGATAACCACGAAGCGGATCCGCGCCATCTCCTTCCGCATGCTACTTCGTCAGGACATGGCATTCTTTGATTTGCCTGAAAACGGCAGTGGCGCCATCACCGCTAGACTTGGTATCGAAGCTCGAGCAATCTCTGGTGTATACGGAACCGTGTTTGGAGGTCTCTCCATGGCCGTAACCGGGTTTAGTCTAGGTTTGGTCATTGCCTTCTCCAACGGGTATGCCAATCAAGGTCCCGAGCTCCCATTTGACGCAGCTATTAGATGGAAGCTTACACTCGTTGTCCTGGCTTGCGTCCCGTTAATCGTCTTTTCCTCCCGCATCGAGCTGTCGATTTTGACCGGATACGGCTATCGCAGCAAGGTTGCTTTTGAGTCAGCGGCTCAGCTGGCATACGAGTCAATTGATAATCCACGCACGGTTGCCTCGCTCTCCCGTGAACAGTCGTTTGACAATATGTTCAGCAAGGCGATTGATCTGCCATTCAGACTGGGTATTAAGGGCGGCATTATCGGCGGTATCGCGGGCGGCTTTGGCGGAGCACTCCCGTTCCTTATTCAGGCTCTGATGTTTTACTATGGCTCGCGTTTGGTCTTGGCTGGCGAGTATGCGCCCAACGAAGTGTTCACGGTGATGTTTTCGGTTGTGTTTGCTGTGTTGGCCTTTGGCACTCTGGCCAACATTTTCCCTGGACTTGCTGGGGCCAAAGTCTCGGCCTTCACGCTCTTCGAGCTGCTCGATCGCGAGTCTCCCATTGACCCGACCGATGAGAATAAGGCAATCGAGGGCATGTCTTCGGTCACCTTCGACGGCCTTGTCGAGGCACAAAGCATCAAGTTCTCCTATCCATCCAGGCCACATGCGCCACCAGCTTTGCGCGATTTCAGCATGATCGTCAAGCCCGGACAAACAGTGGCCCTGGTTGGAGCTTCGGGCTCAGGCAAGTCATCCGTTGTATCACTGGTGCAGCGCTTCTACGACGTCGACTCTGGGCGCCTGATGATTCAAAATTGGGATGCTCGTGACTGGCCAGTGCAGGAACTACGCGCAGGAATGTCATTCGTTGGTCAGGAGCCAGTGCTGTTCGACCGAACCATTGCAGAGAACATCCGCTACGGAGCCATGGACGCATCGCAGGAGATGGTTGAGCAAGCTGCTCGCGCGGCCAACATTCATGATACCATCATTGGATTGCCCGAAGGATATAATACGCGCGTTGGTGGTCGAGGTGTGCAGCTTAGCGGAGGGCAGCGCCAGCGAGTCTCGTAATAACTTTCATGTGCTGCTTTTTGCTAACATTTATGGTAGCATCGCGCGGGCCCTTGTGCGCAATCCAAGACTGCTTCTGCTTGACGAGGCGACAAGTGCCTTGGACGGCGAATCGGAGCGTTTGGTACAGAAGGCCATCGATGTTGCTGCGGAAGGACGCACAACCATTGTTGTGGCACATCGCTTGTCCACGATCCAGAATGCCTCTTGTATCCTCGTCATGGATCGCGGCCAGATTGTGGAGTCAGGAAGCCACGACGAACTGATGCGTCGCCGCAGCATATACTGGCAATTGACACAGCAACAGACGCTATGAGGCGTTTTTGAGCATATTCTTATTCCCGCGGAACTTTAATATAACAGTGTCATTAACCTAGTTATTGATTTGTGTAAGGACTTGTACAACCCAGTTGAATTGCAACAAATCAGTTCAGATTGCCCTCATGCCCATTATGGCGATTAGTCAGGGGCTGTTCTTGAATTTGTGCAAAGCTTCTATCATGGCTGCTCCTGTTACGTGCAAGCCTCCTACAGTTCAAAATTGGAATGAATATACGACCACATTTGTACAGCAGACACATGTACTGATTCATGCTTACAAGGTACTACGCAGATGGCATGATCGTGGCTGCTCCAACACACTCTCTTTCACTTCAAAGACGATCCTTGTCATCGCGATGCTCGTCGTGCGGGTGGCGTACAACGATGACGTGGCAATGAATGTGGTGACTGCAGAATGTCGAGAAGCTTCCTTGCCAACGCCCACTCCTGCAAGTTGCGTCAGCACCGCATGGTGGGGATCAAAATAACCTCTTCAATTCACTCAAGTCGTGAGCGTCGATTATAAGCGCGTTGGCGTGCACGTTCTGCACGTATCTTTCGAGTGCCTGGGCAGCTGTAAGGTCGCCGGGAAGAACTGATTTGACCAGTCGGAGGTCGGGTGGCACCGCGCGGCCGACTATATCCTCCCCGCGCTTCCAATCCAATACAACATTGTCGAGCATTATCTCGAAATCGGCCACGGAATGAGTGTCTGCGTGCTGGGACGTGCTCAGCGACTGTCCAGTGACAAGATGCAGTGTATCGCTCTCGCGGTGAAAGAAATTTCCTGCCGTCCACTGGAGAAGGTGGTGATCTTCGTGAGATCCGGGGACGACGAGAACGACGATATTGCGGCCAGAGGCTGCGGAGGCGGGTGTGGATTCGATCGACATGCAGCGTGGCAGCGCGGGAAAACCTGCTGCAGACTGACAATTACATGTCACTTCGCATGCATTCCGAATCAGCGATTGCCCACCCAGCTCACGGCAACGACTGCTTTCCTTTGATCGCAGTTGCAAAAAAAGAGCACGCTCTGTCCACAAACCTGCAGATCCTGCGCGCCCCGGTCATCGCATCACAACTCTGCTCCAAACTCAGCATGCCGTTCCAGCCCATATCTTCAAATTCGACAGAAATCCCGCCATTAGCGTACTCTTTCACCCGCATCAGCAGCCCCAAGTGGTCCAGTTGAACCAGGCTGGAGCGATAAAATTCGACCTGAATGCCATAGCTGATCCCTGCGATCTCTGCATCAGCCACTGAGCCCTCAAAAGGCTTTATCTCCACACCGTCAACGTCAATAGCGAAGGAAGCATGATCAAGCCTTGGGAGCGGGACATCGACCGACACAGCCCGCAGCCCATTGCGATCACCATCTAGACGAGAAAATTGATGCTGAAGCGCACTGGATACCTGTGCGATATACTCATGTATATCGTTTCCTAGCATGTCTCGAGTAGGGTCAGTAGCAGCCCGCAGTGTCAGCTTGGGAGCTGAAAGACCCTCGCTGCTGGATGGCAAGTTGGGGTCAGCAATGGAGACGCTGAGTCGGTTTGGGCAGACATGCGTCACACGCACCTCATCCCGACCACCAGGTGTGTCTCGCGAACTTACCGAGAATTCTTGCACAAACCTATGGCCATCTTCCAACACAACGCAACCACGCATGCGCCAAACATAGGACAATTTGACCTCACATCCTTTCGCGGCTGCAATCAGGAGAGCATATGCACTTAAAACTGGCCCTGCAACGATTCTCAGCAACGGAATAGGCATCGATTCAGGCTCGGCGGCTCTGAGATGTCGCAGAATACGGGAGAGCATGTAAACATTCTCGTCATCAAGGCTGTTTGCGCCTGCTGAAGCATCCGCCATCGGGTTGGTAGCAGTGCTAGCAGAGACAGCGCTTTGGATATCCCCCTCACCAGGCAAGGGTACAAGAGCATTCGAGACTCGATGGAACGAACCATCGACTTCAAATACATCCAGCGCATCCGCTTTGTCACTTTGAATCCCGCTGAAATCGAAACCGGGGGATCCTGAAAGCTGCGACATGTCAGCTGGAACAGCATAGCGGAGCTGGCTGTCGAACGGTGTCAGCGGAACAAATTCGGCTGCACAATTTTCAGACAGTGCGGTAATGTCTGCACCATTCACAATTGCATGCCGGGGCGTAGCCTCCGTGTCAGACCGAGATGTGAAGATACGCGGGCGCATGGCTGATGAGGCGGGCTTCTCAACAGCATCAACGTCATACCGTTGAGCAAGGAGTCGGACCAATTTCTTGGAAATGCCGACCAAATCAACGGCGCCAGGATCTCTAGCAATGATGGCTTGGCGAAATTCGTGCATCTCCGCGGACACCAAAATGTGCCTGAGGCTGTGCTCGACAATGCTGCTTATGAGATCGAATCCGTGATCGGCAGGAGCAAACCCCAGCCTCTGAGATGAGTTCTCGGACGAGCATGCCTCTCTGAATACTTCAGATTCACAGACCGATGTCTCGTCCATCTCGGGAATTACAGGTAGCGGCGTGCCGCCGGCGGACGGAAGCCACTTTGCTGGAGGCGAATGGCCATCTGACTGCATCGGATGCGGAGGAGAATCCGAAGCACCAACTACCATGCGATTTGCCATGTCAAGGATCGGCGAGGCCAGGTCGATGGAATTTAGCGAGAAAGGAGACCGTCCAAGTTCTATTGCGGATAAGGAGCTCGAGCTATCCCCTGCCAAGCAGCGCAAGTTTCTCATGCGAACAGCTCGACCAGGCGTCATCAATGCTTCGTCAGAGATAAACATGTTCAAGTTAGCGGGCATATGCTCGGGAGGCATCGGGCCTGAGATAGGACTGGACGGCGCAAAGGAAACAAGCTCGATCAAATCTCGCGCCTCAGATTCATCCAGTTGCTTAATGTTTGACAATGACGCCGACAATTGTTGAATGCGTGCGAGGATAAGGGCTCGGATGCTGGCCATGAGGCCATTAGATTTTGCAACGGGCTCTGTAGTAATGAAGTCACGCGGATCTAACTCGGCTGTGTCATTTGACAACGAAGCCACCAAGCTGGGCGAATTTTCCGGGGAGCCGAATACTTCAGACAGGGATTGATCATTTTCGAGGCCCTGCATCCCTGGCGCCCCGTGTGAGAGACAGACAAAGCTAGGTCGTGCATCGCGAACCGAGGACAGTGACGCAGGAGTGGAATTATTGCTCGGTTCGCCAGCTGCAGGCGCAATTTGGAACGAGGATGAATTCGCGGTTAAATTAAAGCGCCGGGCGATGCTTACTAATGGCACGTAATTTGAGCCAGTGCGACTGGTCGACGCATATATATCGGACGCGAATAGGTGCTGTGAGCTGTACTGAGCACTGCCATGAGGAGACTCGACTAGAGGACCTGACGTGACAAGCTCGCTTTTACGGTGGATGAAATCATTGTCCAGGGAATCGATGTGCCCTCCATTTCGAGCCAGATGCAGTTCTAATTCAATTTGATGAATCTAAGGTGGATGTGATTGCGAAGGTTTGCTTGGGGTAATCTACCAGGCGCTTTTTGATGCTATCAAGATTGCCTGTGAATGTGTGACGGCGTCTTGAGCTTTCGGTTGCATCTTCGAAAGCAAGCCTGTTACGCAATGGGGCTGCGCCAACAATGCCTGCTGATGTAACAACGCTCTGGCCGTCAAAGCAGTCATACGACGCGTCGAAAGAGTTGGAAGTCATAAGAAACTATATAATATTAGTCAAATCGAGGTCGGATGGTGCAAACGTCAGGCGCGGCCTCGGTCCGCGAAGGAATGCGAATGACCATCTCAGTCATGGCTCCATCGGATTGGATTGACGACTCGATGCTACAAATATCCTCACACTGAACGTGAGGTGAGGCTAGTAGACTTGGTAGATCTGAGGAGATGGACGTCGACACATTGGGAGTTGTAGCCAAATCCAGCATGGTGATGGCGAAGTTTGCAGCCTCTACGTCCGGCCAAGCCATGTCGCAGATAACCTTAAACACCTCAAAACGCGCACGGTATACCGATTCGAACGACTTTCCGCGGACTCGGATTGTGCTGCTTGATCGAGAATGCTTGGCGCGTACACCGAATCGCCTTCCCAGTACGCACAGAAACGGCACCGGATGAGGCTTGAGCTTCGCGATAGAGGCGGTAGGGATAGAGACTGTCCCAGAAATGGTGTTCACATGCGCCGTGCTGGCGGCGAGAGCGGGAGGATGCGGAGCGACCTGTGGCAACGCGTCTGGGATTGGATCGGTGGCTGCAGCCTGCGACGCATCTGCCGCGAAAGAAAGGCCCGGCGGTGGATTCCGATGTGCATACAACGGACGCGAATATGCGACTTTGGCAGAAATCGTGCGGCTGCCGTTGCCGACAGAAGCAGTGCGATCCATCAGGGGCGGTTCAACGCGTGGGAGTTAGCCCTGGTCAAGGCTCAATGCATGGTACATTATCTTTCTCTGCAATGACTGCATTTAGTACACGTTTACCGAGATTCCAACAAAGGAGTCTTAGGACGATAGAAGAACTGAATATCTGCGCCCGACTTCCATGCATATGCCTTGGCGGTTGCGAGCGTCTGTCTTGGCTCAAGCACCATCCCATTGCAAGTGAGTTCTAGCCAGTCCTCTGGACGACGCCTCTTAAGGTCTAAAGGTATCGCCGACAGCGCGCCACTTCCATTTGTCATGGACGGGGTGGGTACGTCGGTCGATTGTGCAGCAGCACTGGAATCTGGCGGCTTAGTCGAACCCTTTGGCTCTATGCGTTCAGCAACATACGCAAGGATCTTGCGGACGCGAAGTATCCGATTCGCAGTTAGCCTTATGCTCCTGAATTGAATCAAGCAGCAAATACGTCGAGTGGTGCGCTTACCCATTCGAAAGATCAAAGAGTCCGCTCCCATCAGCAGCCTTGACGAAAAAGCTGATCTTGGTGCTCTCTTTCAAAGTCACTCGGTTCTGCGAGCACAGTATGAATAGGCCACTGTTGCACACTAGCCACGTACCCTTAGCAAGAACTCTATCAGCCATGATGGAGCTATTGAATCGATTAATCGTCGCTTCAATCCAAGCTGCTCGACGAGGCACATTACGGGCGGGGTCATGGCTCGACTGACGCCATTTTCTTCATCTTCAGCTTCCGATGCATCGTTGCTTTCAATGCTCACATGTATCCCAGATAGAAGAGCGAGGTTGGGAATGTCTTTCATATCGGGAGCAATAACGCCATGACTTGCGGTTTGTCGGGGGACCGGGCTGGTTGGAGAAATGGCAGACGACCTTGGGCGACTGCAATCGTCATTTACCTCGGCCTGTTCGTCATTCGGTTTGGTTGCGCTCGAAGTACTCGTTCTTGCAGCGTCATCGACTTCATCGCCTCTGAGCGAGTCCGACAGGAGGTTGACCCGCCTAACCTTGCCGCCAGTCGCAGAGCCAGCTGTTACACCGAGACTGGCAGACTCACGGCCATCGCGCACGGCTATGCTCATAACTCCCACGCCACCACTGTTCCGATGAGCCGTATCATATACAGGCGGTACTGCTCCAGCTACGATCGGCGACATCTGCCCCGAGGCGCGCTTTCTTTCGCTCAGATTGCTCATGCTCCGTGTCAGCTTCTTAACGGGCATAGAAAAGGTCTTGATACGCCCCACCAGCGACGCAGAACCAACGGCAGTCGGAGGTGGAAACATTATCGGCGGGTCAGCAAACCGGAAAAACTCATCGTGCTCAGCGGTGGGCGCGCCAGGCAATTCGTGCGTCCTCCTGGGGTCGCCCAAGTCGTTGCCAACTAGGTGGGCAGCACCTGGCGGTCGCTGTACAAGCGTTGTGCTGGCTGCCAGTGACGTGGGGTACATATTGCTCATTAAGGATACCGAACTTTGTGGTGGCGAGTGCGTCGGCGAATTGACTCCGCCTTGGTTTCTGGAAGGCGAGCTGCCAGTGAAACTCGCGGAAGTCAGCGCTGGCTGCGGAGCTTGAGGGGCAGCTTGCTCACCCTCTCCCTCTGCTGTTGATAATCGAGTTCGAGAGCTGGAACGTCGCGATGGCGGGCCGTTTCCATGAGTCCCGACTACGCTTTTTTGTCTCCCTGCATTTCGTGGAGCATCCGCACGCGTGCTAGAACCACTTCGCCGGAGCCGATGCCGTCCAGATTGAGAAGTCGAAGAATATGAATGCTCGCCAGTCATGGTATCTTCGCTCATGACTGCTGCAATGTAGCACTTGAACAGCCCATGGATGACCCATTTGCCGAGGTTAACTAGGAGCAAACATCAGGCGACCAACCCTCTCGACGATGACAGGAAGCGTACCACGCCATTCCTCAGAAAAGTCGCGTTGCTGGCCCAAGTCGGATGCACCTAGGTCGAGCTCATCTGCGTACACTTCGGCGTCAAAGCAAGTCGCCTCGTCAAGATGAACCGTGATCGACTAGGGCCCATGGTAAGCATTGATTAGCGTTGACAGGCCTTACACCAATATTAACATCTATGGTGCACCAGGTGGCTATTGAAGTCTTTGGGTCGAATTGGGCAAGAATGTCGTCCCAATCACCATGGTCGAAACGGCGCACTCTTTGGCACTTTGCAATTGTGTAAGTAAGCAGCGAGAATGAAAATAATCGCACTCGTATAATATTCCAGATGCTGATGGTCTTGGCCGAGTCAATAACGAGGGCATGTCGCTTGTCATTTAATAAACGGCAGCGCACGAGACCAGAGCGGCCTTGGTACACGACGCAGGGAGAGGACGACAATGGCAGAGCCGAGATTGCATCGTCTTGCGGCGACTGAGCCAAACTTCCAATACCAGGATTCTTGATCCATGATCCAACGGCAGTCCTTGAAACGCTTTCCCGGCGCAACACGGTTTGCTCATCGCCTGCATCTTTCTACACAGAAGCAGCGAGAGTAAGCCTCGAGAGATGAGCAAAATCTCTCGATACCCACTGACTGATGGTCTGGGCGGACGCTGAGGACCACAGCCATCCGGATTCACCATCAGCATCGCCCGGAACCGCAGCGATACAGGGCACGCCATCCGCCTCTTTGGCCACTAGCGTTGAACAGTCCGAGTCAGGGAAAGGAATGAGCCGCGACGGCTTCCAGTTCTTTCCATTAATGAGGCGATTGTGCTCGTTGGCCGATGGCCGATCCCGCCAAGTTTTCATGATGCTGCCGTCGCGAGAGCTGGACCACCAATACCGCAGCTCAGGATCCGAGCAAATGACCGACCAGACCGAGTCGCGGTGGTTTGTGTAGGTGGACAAGCAGCGACGCTCGGCAATCGACCAAAGCTTGATGGTGGAGTCCGAGGAGGCCGACAGCAGATAGCGGCCATCTTGGGACAGTATCAGTCGTCGGACCAAATCGGTGTGACCATTGAGAGAGGCGATCCGTCGACCGGACTTGGAGTCCCATATTCTAATGACCTGATCATACAATGAGCATTGTTGCCAATTGGGCAGGAAGATTGCCTTTTCGGGTGTGCCAGCAACAAGCATCTTTCCGGAAGCATCGCATGCTAGCCCATAAACCGATGCGAGTGGATCTGGACTCGTCAATGACACTAGACTCGCATCAGTTCAAAATCGATGCATATTGATGGAACGATACACAATGGCCGGTCTCGCGTCTCATTCAGATCCCAAAGCATGATGCGGCGATCAAGCCCACCACTGGCAATCCAAGTGTTCCCCGACCCTGAGTATGCCAAGCATTTTACAAAATCCGAGTGCTGTCCAAGGAATGTCACCGCGGAGGCATTGTCCGAGCTTGACGCTTGAAAGGACTCTGGGCGCCAAAGCTTTACCGTCCTATCAGACGACGCTGAAGCCACTGTTGCTGCATAAACAGCAGCAGGAGATGGTTTGCAAAATACCTGCTCGGCTGTGGTCGCACAAAACGATGTCATTGACCCAATGCGTATGCGGACGGCAGTGCATCCAAGGCTTGGGCACGTATATGCTTTCCTTCGAATTCTAATAAGCGCGCACATGTTAAGTATAGTAAGCAGGGTCAATGGTGTGCACATTCTCCTTCGCGTCGAGATGAAGCGCCCACGATATAATCCCGCCATCGCGACCGGCCGAGTAGAGCAGGCCTCGTTGCCCGTGGTTCTGTCGCGCATGCGGGTCCACTACGAGCGCGTTCACAGGCAACGAGTGTCCTCCGGAAAGCCCGGGGTCATCGTCGGAGGAGGGAAGGAGGTATGATAGTTTTCGTTGTGATGACATATCGGGAGAGGTTTGATGGTTCAGCTTGTGTTGCGACAAGAAGAAAGTGTGCAATCGCTGGTTATGTCCAGGGCTAGCCAAGCGCCTAAAATAAGCACCTCTGGCTATGTCCCATCCACCCCGCCAATCACAAACACTACGAGCTCTTCTTTGCACCGCCGCCCTGCTTCCACTTGATAGAACGATCACGACCGGGCCTGGCCTTCTTCTTGCGGGCCTTGAGCTCCACGATGGCAGCAGGCGTGGCGCGTTCTCCTTCAATCACCACCGGGCCGCCTGTTTTGTCGGCTCCCGCCTTGGGCTCGCGATACGTCCTTGGCTTTTTGACCTTTGGTCCGCTAGCCGCTGTTGTGCCACGACTTGGCGTCGCACTGGCCGCTAATTTTGGGGGCTGCATAACCTTGGCGCGGGTCACCCGCAATTTGCGCCCGCCCATCTCTGCGCCATCCAATCGCATCGCCAGCGCAACGGCATCCTTATCTTCAAACTCAACAAACGCGATTCCCTTTCCCATACCACTGCCGCCACGGCCATCGCGAACCACGCGTACATTCTTCACCGGAGCAACCTGTCCAAAATGCAGCCAGAGGGTCTCGTCAGACACATCAAAGGCAAGGTTGCCAACAAAGACCGAGCGCTTGCGCGCCTCGGTGGACATGTCCACGGTGATGGTGTCAACGCGGAGATGGCAATCAAAAAGCGTAGTGGCATTCAGCGCTTTGATGGCGGTCTCCACGGCAGATGGGGACTCGTAGACGACGTAGGCGTGGAGAGTGGCGACGGAGGGATGGATGCGGCGGTGAATGAACGCCAACCGTCTCGCCATTGGTTCGGCCAGAGCCTGTGAATGTCGTCAGCATCACAGCCATGCGTTGGACAAAACTACTAGAGAGCGGAATCTGATAGATTCGATTTTCCCATGCGCCTCGAACGTCTTTTTGAATAGCTTGTAGTTGGCCTTGGTCAAGACATCCTTTGACAAATTCCCGACAAACACCGTCCGCGCAGACTTTTCGGGGTCGTCGGCGACTTTCTTCCGAAGTTTACTCTTGCTTGATTTGGTGTCTTCCTCGGACTCGTCAGAATCGGCGTCAGAATCACGAGCGCCAATGTCCATCGCGACACTGGGTGAGGGTGCTGACGCCGGAGCGCTCTCTCGTTTTGCCGACGCCGCGACAATGTCTGCATCCACCTTTCTCTTGCGTTTTCCTCTCCCTTCTTCTACTCCCTTCTCTGGTGCAGCAGATGCCTTGCCAGGGGATGTCGCTTTTGCTTCTTCAGCCGTCAGGGCCGTAACTTTGGGCATTGTCGCCATTCCCGCGCCCTAACGAACATACAGCCACGTCAAAGGCATCGAGTTGAAATATACCTTGGAGAAGAGCGCGCCGAGCGTCGCATCCAGCTTTGCAGATCCAAACAGCTGGCTCAGAGACATCGCAAAACAAAAACATCAACTCTCTGCTCTTGACGACCGCGCCACCTCGACCATCATCCCCGCGATACCCGCCGCTGCCCCGCCGCTGCCCCGCCGCTGTCCCGCCGCTGTCGTCCGCCCGTATATCATTCGTATACAGCCGATACTTATCTAGTAATTCGAATCTCCGTACGATGTCATCCGCTACCTCTGCTTTCTTCGACGCACTCGCCATCCACCCTGTCCTCATCCCGCTTCTCCTCACCCTCCTTCCGCTGCTTCTCTTTACCCTCGACTACATCCACCGTATCTCTTATTTCGCGTCTTCCACTTCCTCCCTATCCACCGATACCGCTGCCGAAAGGCACGCATTGACATCGTTGAAGGGTGACTTGGGATATATCGATGCCAAAACACTGCGTGCAATGGGATGGAACGCGTCAACGTACTTTGCGTCCGAGAAAGAGGGATTGCAGAGCATGTCAGCTGCGTTCCAGCTTCTTCCGAGATAGGTGGAATCGGATGACTGAGCGGTAGTCGCCATATGGCTCGGTCTGCCTGTCGCACCCTAGTCGAGTCGCGTAGCATCTTTATCCCAATAGTATACCCAACATTTGCATGCTCTTTAGACTCATGGGCCCCACACCTTTACACTGGTTTGAAAGCTCCATTTCTAGCAGTTTACCGTACTCAGCAGCATTCCAATAAAGTACAACAGTAGTCGTCTCCAGGCCTTGAGCCTGCTGACAGGCATTGAGTTCTACATCATTTATCCATACGGATATCCAGGCACTGACACGCTCTCGGTCTCGATATATTCCCGACTCGGTGGTGAGCTGCAGCCAGGCCCGGTCGAGAAGGGCCATCTGAGCACGGTAGGCTCGTACTGCTCGCTCCAGCCCAGTCACTAGCAAGCGCCGTGAGATAAAGCGCATTTGATGTATCATCAAACCAAGATCCTGGGCGGAGGAAGTCAGGAATAAGGGTGTCGAGTCTACGATACTATCGTCTTGTGTCCGGCTCCGGGATTCGTTCAAGACCACCACAGCCGCTCGATGCGCTTCCTCCATCTTTGCCACTTGATGTTCCTGGCGTGCTAGTCAGCTTTGATGGGAAAATGCGATTTCGGGACCACCATGCGAGATAGCGTAGCATGCACTTTGAGATCGGTATTGCTGGCCTCCGCCAGCTTCCCACGCCGGTAATGATCCCGCACCCCGGGAAAACACGCCACCTCTTCCGGCCATCGCTCTTCATAGTCAGCATGTCTAGAGCAGCAAGAAATGCTGTCAAGGTGGGGCCGACTGTGCAAGACCATACGTTGACTGCAGCCGGAGATTTGCTGATTCGGTCACCTCGCGCACACTGTCCTGCCGCAAGCTCGCCCACCGCTTTGCAGCAGCTTGATATGCAGCGAGGTGCGGAGCGAGGCGGCGTCGTAGAGCGGAAGCGGCAGGCGAGTCGGCCATGCACTGCGGTGGCTGCTGCGACAGCTTGGTGACTGCGAGTCCAGTAGCCAGCGGAGATTCAATCAAGGCGTCCTGCCAGCTCAGCGACGAAGCAATGCATTGAAGTCTCCGGTGGCAAGTGGAAAGCTTTGAATAGGACAGTCATACCTTGGAATGCTGGCATATACGAGGCGTAGTGGCCACGTGGATGCCTGAATAAATACATTTTCCGTCACTTCTTCCAATAAGAGCTCTGTAGGAAGCCAAGCCACCCCTCTGTTATATGCAGTCAATGCAGCCAACCCCTTGTACACCGCAACGCCCACAACACGGGATTATTTCGATGAAATTTGCGCAAGACCCATGCGTCAAAATTGCACCGACCTGACAGCTGACACCATCTGCGCATCTTGCCCAGGATGCCGCGCCGACGCCCAAACATGTCCACAGAGTCGTACACCGTTCCACTAGCAGCGCTTAATGCCTCCTCCCCTGCGCCGCCTAATACCCCCTGGCGGCCAAAGCTCCTTGCCTTCCACCAGCTCCCCGAGTGGATGCGCGACAATGAGTACATCCACAACCACTACCGTCCACAGCTCCTCTCCTACCTCGCCTGCTTCCGCTCGCTTGGATACCTGCACAACGAGACCGGGAATGTGTACTCGCATCTCGTGGGCGCGGCGACGTTTGTGGGGCTCGCGGTGTGGTTTGCCATGCGCATGGTCCAGCCGGACTCTGGCGCGGATCCCATGGGACGCCAGGCGAATGCAGCGGCGACGTGGGCGTGGGCAGATCTTTCCGTGGTGTTTATATTCTGCGCCTGCGCCATCTTCTGCATGGGCTGCTCCGCGCTGTTCCACCTCGTCAGCTGCCACTCGGCGCGGGTGTCGTCGCAGTGGAACAAGTGCGATTACCTTGGCATCGTCTTCATGATCATCGGCTCATTCTACCCCGCGATATTCTTTGCGTTCTACTGCCATCCCGTGCTGCAGGGTGTCTACTTGGGCTCGATCACCGTGCTCGGCGTCCTCACCTCGATTTTGTGTCTCGCGGACAATTTCCGGTCGAGCGAGTACCGCACCATCCGCGCAGTCGTGTTCTCGGCGCTGGGATGCGCTGGCATTGTTCCCGCCATCCATGCGATCGCTTCCCAAGGCCTCGCACACGCCGTCGAGGCCCTCGGCATCCACTGGATGGCCGGCATGGGCGCGTTCTACCTCGTTGGCGCCCTCATCTACGCCGCCCGCTTTCCGGAGAGATACTTTCCCGGAAAATTTGACCTTTTCTTGCATTCGCATCAGATCTTCCACCTGTTTGTGGTGGCCGCGGCCTGGTTCCATTATGTCGGCGTCATGCATGCGTTTGATTGGCTGCATCTCGGCGGGTTGGCGGATCCTACCTGCGCCAGCGGGACGGTCCGAGGGATGTTTAGTGCCATTGTATAAGACTTATTGGTTTAGTGAATAATACGGCAGTGACAATAGTTGTGGGGTATGCACTGACAAGGTACTGTGAAACGTAGCTGCAAGTGGCATGACAATTGACTTCTGGCTCAAACAAGCTATTTCTCGGCAACAGATGCAGGTCTGTCTGCCCGCACGTAGCACCACCTTGCCCCCTGTATCCCACGTCGTCACTGGCAAGGAATATGCCCAGGACGAGTGCATAGAGCTGCCGATATACTGCTGCCGTTGGAAACCGTGCTCCGTTTCCCAGTCGTTGATCACCAGTCTAAACGATGTAATGCCGCCGCGCTTACGTTGGTCAGCGTAGCCGCAGAATCCAAATCTCAATTTGATCGAAATCACAGCCATCCTTCCCAGCCATGTTCATATCAGAAAGGCGCTTAATGATGCGCCGCGAGACAGGCGTCACCTCGAACCCAACCTCCATGGCATGCTTCACAAAAGCATCGCGAACGATCGTATCGCGACGCTCGCTTGCTACAACGACTCGACACATTCCCTCCACAGCACCATCAGGCAACGCAGGTCTGTCACTCGCAGCCCGCTTCAAGCAGTCGATGAAGGGAGGAAGCAGCGCGCGGGAATATATGCAATCAGCGGCGATAACCAAATCCCAGGATTGGTGGTCCAGTACGGCCGATGCCTCGGGTGTCGACGCGTTCAGCCAGTCAAGCGCCAATACTTCGACTCCCAGACCTTTCGCTCCTACCGCATCAGCGGCGTGGGTGATGACGGAACGATTCCGATCGAGGTTATTCCATAGCACCCAATCGACGACGGCTGGCAGATCGGTCATCACTACCCGCCCGGCACCACACGCCGCAGCCGTCAGACCTGCCAACCCACATCCAGCGCCCAGCTCCAGCACACGCGTGGCGGCTGTAATACGCGGGATGGAGGCGAGCGGGAGCAGGGAAAGCAGGCTTGAGAGGATGCGCGCAGATGGCCAGATGGTTGTCCCATGCGACAGGGTGTCGCGATGTTGGATCAATTTCAGGGATATTTGGAGCGCTTCGAGCGTGTATTCTACTGTTTCGGTGGCCATGATGTCGGCGTGGTGCAAGGCTGTGTTGTAGGATTGCGTGGTTTCTCCGTAGAGTCAACAGAGCACACGGCTGAGTAGTCACTCGCAACAGCCTGGAATCCAACAGAACCCTAGGAACAAGGCGTCATCAAGATGAAAGCGCAGCATTAGTGGTTCCGTAGTAGAAAGGGAGAGCAACCATAGTAGTGCAGAATGTTTTCTTGGCATTTCCAGTTATCTCTCTCTCTCTGGCATACTAACATTGGTGGATGGGCAGCAGTCCTTGATAATTGGAAGGTCATTCTGTGCTGTGTTGCAAATTACATGTGTTGTTCCAAAGAGAGTGCACATTATTCATGGTTATCAATCATGTATTCTAAAGTGCAATGCAAAGTACATATAGTACATGGAGGTGCCAAGGTATAATGGCTGGTAGAGGCAATTACAGCAACCAGACTCAGATGTTGTGGTTAGGCACTTGGGGCACACACAAATG
The DNA here is from genome assembly GCA_004114245.1 of Zoopage sp. CT-All. Lineage (NCBI taxonomy): Eukaryota > Fungi > Zoopagomycota > Zoopagomycetes > Zoopagales > Zoopagaceae > Zoopage > Zoopage sp. CT-All. The sequence continues at coordinate 18,341 of QZWS01000101.1, forward strand.
CAAACTAGGTAGTGAGATAGGTGGAAAGTGCATATGATGCACTCCATGAGCAACAATTTTATCATATGGCCTTTCTCTTTTCCACCCCTGCCCAGAAACCAAAGCAAAACTGCTCCCAATCTGCTGGACATCACTCACACTTACATGCACATCTGCATTCTTCTTGCAGTCTGTGCCGCTCTTCTTACTGCTGTCCAGGCATCTAAACCCAATCCAAACCCACTTAAAGCAGGTGCACCACCCCCCCTACAAAAGAATCACTATGCTCTATATGCACCAGTGGGTTCACTGGAATCATTGAAGGTGCAGATTGCTCTAGCTGGAGGTAACGCCTATGGTCAGCACAATGCTTCTCCTGCTGCCACTCTGTCGCTGCAGTCGCCCATTGTGACAGTTGCCCAGCCGTTGGACACATTGCTGCTCCCACTCTTTAAAGTATATAACTCCCCCTCTGCTCCCCCAGAGAAACCATCTGTTGGTCCCAAAAGCTTTGCAGGGCTACCCCAAGAATACTGGCATGAAACTCTTGCTTATTTAGATCCTGACACTGCCAGCAAACTCAGTCAGACATGCCAACAGCTGCATAGGATAGCATCACTGCATCTTTCATCAGTTAAGGAGATCTACCCTACCATTCTCAAGGCATTAGTGTTAGACTCGCCTGAAGCCATGGTAAAGGAAATTACATATCTTCAGAATCAGGTCATTGCCATTCAAGAAAAGCAAGGCCTACATTGTGCACCATTAGATTTCCCTGAGTGCTTGACACTGATCTTTACATGTGCTCATTCAACCTTCTACTACTGTTGGCAAAGCATCTAGACCTTGTCAATCCCTGGGTGTTCTGCATCTCTCAGAAAAAAATCATATATGCTATATATAGGACTGGCGGCACTCGTTTCTCCTGGGGGCTCATACTCTCACAAGCAAACCGATTCAAAACAGAATTGGAGGTTGATTTAACATGGGATCCTGACGTTTTACACTGGATGACTAAAAGCGCTTTTCTGCACTCTTCCAGCCTATTTCCAATTGGCCAAAGGGCAATGGCTACACACTTCTGCTTGCACGTTTATGGTTTCCTTGAAAAACTGTCTCCAAACCCATTCAACAAGAAGATTAAGAAGATTAGCAGGCATCTAGGCAAATTGCTGCCACCCAATCCAGAGTTGGTTTTGCCACACAGTCCTACTCATTACAATACATTTTCTCATAGAGTATTCAACTTCAGTCAGGATAAGTCCAACTATTTTTCGGAGCAGCCCAGTATGGCCAGTCTTGTCACAGGGCTGATGAACACCAAGCTACATAAGCATGCCGCAGCTATATATACCGACTATGTCAGAAGCACTCGCGGTGTTGGCGTAAAAGAGTTTGCCCGGGCAGTGACATTCCTGACATTTCAAAATGATGGGGACTTTAGAGAGTTCTGGAAGGCTGCGGTTGATGATATTCTGTGGGTGGAGACCATTGGAAGAGCCAAAGCTTCTACTCATAAGGTATTCACACCTGAATCAATAAAATGGCTAAAGGAGAGGCTGGTGAAGTGGCATCGGAGTGATCTTGTTGATGAGCTGGATGAATCACTTAGAAAGTACCCAGTCGAGGGTTATATATAATAATATAGTGTGGTTTCTTGGCATTCCCATTGGCGTCCTTCTGTATTCAGTGTGCTAGCAGTAGTAGATGAACAATAGCCCTATGCTATTTCAGTTGATATTTCACTGTCTGAGCTTGCAAGAGAATCAATAACATCATGCTGGCAAACATTCAAGCTGTGCAATCAGCAAGTCCTTGCTATGGACCACGCTAACAAAGCCATAGCTCCCGCACAACCAACATGATTAGCAGAACCGCTGCAGGCACAAACAGCGGCATGTAAATCACATACTTGTGCTTGTCGGGGAAGTATAACATACCAACCATGCTTGGATCAAAAAATGCCTGCTCTGCAAGTGAGAAGGCTTGCTGAGTGTGGACAAAGGCCGAGGCCACGTCGCCATGCTCTGTGATGTCTGCATGGGCTTGACAAATGCATTCAAGCACAGAGTCCACTTGCGCCTTGATGGCGTCCTCCACAACCATGTGCTCTTGGGCCTGGACAAGATGTGAGAACAAGGAAAGCATGACCACTATTCCACAAAGTGTCTCAACAGTGCGGAAGCAAAGCAAAGCGTCATGCTTTCATGATGCTATGTGGTTGTGCAGCAAGGAATCAATGGGCACAGAGACCTTGTAATAATGCTCAGTGCCACGTGAGTACAATGCTAGCCAATAGTGCAATGCACCTTGAGTCTGGGTAAATTGAGCTCTGCTATGCCTAGTAGCCCACGCAGCTAGACAAGGATTAACTCCACTACTGGCCATAGCAAGTCCTTCATCAGAGTGGAGACGGCAGGTGGATCAATGATTGACACGCCACCCCATTGCAGAGTGCACCTCCAGCTGAGCAAGGCATTAGCAGTGACCTGGTTCAAATGCTGCAGGAATGATTAAAGCAATGGATGGCTACCTTTGCTGCCTTGGTATTAAGCTGATCTTGAGTAAGCACCTCCTTGGAAACAAATGTATCTGCAAGCAGCAATGCTGACAAGTTGCAACATGCAATTTAATGTGCATTGGCCAGAGGTGCATGTGCATGACAAGAACATGGCCTAGTAGCATGCAGACAGTGGTTCTTCCCATTTTGCTAGGAAACACTTTGATTAAATATGCGCGTGAAACTAGCAATAGGCACATTCAAGCAAGCGTGGGAAGGTGCCGCAAACCTGCACATTCATCAATGTTGGCCGATTCAAGCCTGCTCATGCTCAGGTTCAATTTTACAAGTATTGCCAGACGTTCCAGCAATAACTGAGACCGTTGCTTTATATACTGAACCAGGATATCACTCTCAAGCTTGCCTGCATCAATGGATGGGATATTGGATGCAACATTGACCTGGATGGGAATAAAAAAGACTAGTGGCAAGTTCTGTATACCTGGTCAGTGTAGTGCCCACATGGGCAGTAGTTTCTTTTTGTAAGAACCAAACCACCAATACATGGTGTTCCATTGACTTTGGGCTGCCTTCACCCCAAGTCCTGGTGCTCAGGCACACCTTCAAATTGTTCCAACGCATGGGAACAACAGTCAGTGCTAGAAAGAGAATATGCCATGCATTGAGCCTTGACTTCAACGCAAGCAACATACTAGTATTGGTCCTATTATTCGGCTAGGTTAAGAGTGTCCACCCTGGGCCTGGGTTAAAAAACCCCCCCGTTCCAATGAGGGAGTCAGTGCTATATCAGGAAATAGGCAGCTACATGGATAGAGGTGTACTATGTGATAGTGTCATGGGGCAGTGATGCGCAATACACCAGGGTTGTCGGCCACCAGAAGGATACAATGACTCACCACCTTGTCCAGTCAACAATCTCAAATTGAATCCTGAATATGCATGTTAATCTTCATCTGCAGGTGGGTAAAATGCCGTGGAGGAGATCTGCCAGGGCTGCCACTGCTGTGAGTGCGCTCATTATGCAGACTAAGGAAGCGTGTCACAAGGGCTAGACATTGATACCTGTCCACCATACTTTGATACCATTTTTGAATACTCTTGGACGTATTCCAGTATCTTCTGGTTACTAGAAGAAGTATCAGAATAATCCAGCAGGATAGATGGCAGTGTCTTTTACTCATCTATCTGCCCCAGTGTTAAGGGTACCTTGGCTAATACCAGTCCTATGACAGCACATCTATGTTTGCGCAACTTGTTCTGCTATTGATGTATTTAATCCACTAGGAGTGATGGCTAATAGATGTAGAAGGAGAACAGTACACCCAGTTATTACACCCATGCATGACAATAGCAATGCCTTAATCATGGCAATACCAACCATTATATAAAGTAGAAAAACAGAAATAGAATAGCAATATGAAGAAAGCATCCTGTACTACTATGGGCATACTCTATCAACTCCACTGGCCTCCTCTCATAGAACACTGGCAATGGCATGCTTCAAAATATTCATCAAGGCATGAATGTAATCCTCTGCTTGTTATTCACCAAATTGTAGTTGACACGTTTACGGGTGATGCCCTCCAATACCAGACCTTCAATAAGACTATCAAGAGTGGGTTGCGGCTCTGAGTAACAGGCAGAAAGATTTTGCTTGAAGTTGAATGGCAGGTACTTAGAAGTATTGCCATTGGCTGGGCCTTGTGGCGAAGCAAAAGGAGATGCTGGTATATCCCATGGGCTCATAATATCTTCCCCGAGACTCCTGATACTTGAAGCTGGGCGGTAGGAGAGTCGAACTAACATGGAATGGGCTCTTAAGCAGAAAAGTGCAGAAAATGTGTTTGGGCCAATTGGAAATATGGAAGATTGATTGCCCATCACATAGTAATAAAACCAGTAGATCACAGCGTAATTCCATGTTGAATCAAACTTTATCTCTTCTTGAAAGCGGAATGCTTGGGACTTGGACAGGCGCGTGATCAACTCACTCATGCCATCTGCCTCATGTGTCATGTGCATGATGTTCATGAATTCTTTTGGGGAAATGTAGAATTCACTGGGATCAACAAGGCTGGGATGATCTGCTGCTAGTTGCATAAAGTTGGATGCGCAGTTAAAGGGCTGGTCAAATGTATCGCAACTGGGGAGCTCTACAGGTGGGAGCTTGGGTTTCAGCGAAGCAATCTTGGTATTAATCTTCTTCATTTCTTCGACCACGTTTGCGATAGGGGTTGACCCCAAGGCATTGCGAAGCCAACTGTTCATTGTGGGGGTATCCGGCCTAAATGACTGAGCTGCTAAACGCAATTACTTATTTGTTATTCCGAGCCTATTGTTTGGCCCTAAGTAACTCTTAAGATGATGATGCGCTTCCTCAGGGAGCTGCGTCATAGGGCCAGAGACATAAGAGGGCATGGATGGCTGATCGGCATGCTGAGAGCCCATGGTTGATGATGACAAAGACGCCAAGAGCATGACAGCAAGCAGGAACATGTGTGATTTCATTTTAGAGATGGGTGGTGCAGGGTTGTCAGGCTGGGAGGCGAGTAGGAGAGGATGGGGCTTTCAAGATGAGGAGAGGGGAGAAAAAGGCCATGGCTGCAGTGCTCGGCCCGGCTTCAACAATCAGGCAGTGTGACTGGCCTCACTTCAGGTGTGGTAGAATGCTAGGACATATTGGAAGCCTGCCAACCTGATCAGCTAGATCGATCCAATTAATCAAATGCAAATACCAGTAGTGCCTTGGACATGGCTCCCTGTTTTTCTGGAGCAGGTGAGTAGTTTGAGAACAACCAATGGTAAGCAGGCAGTGCAGGAGTTTGCTATTGAACGCCCGAGTTTCCTTGTCCGCAAACCCTTCTGGTGACATCCTCGTTGTGACCAATTTAGAAAGCCAATCACCCGACATCGTCAGCACTGAAGTGCGTCACGAGGGCCACTTCTTCGCAAGCTGATGCGCCCACTCGCCCGTCTCCTCTGCTTCTCTCGTCCGCACCGCAGCACGCGGCGAGCCCTCTCTGCTGCCGCTGCTCGGTGCAGCGGCGCCCCAACCGGTACCGATAACGGCGTCCCATTGCCCGATCTCGGTGTGCGCGCCCGGGCACGGATTGCCGCAATCGATGCCGTCAATCCCCACCCGTCGGCATCCAGCTCGCCCCTCACCGACACGTTTCAGCGACACCACGACTACCTCAGAATATCCCTAACGGAGCGCTGTAATCTTCGATGCACGTATTGCATGCCGGAGGAGGGCGTGGAGCTGTCGCCGGACGGAAAGCTTTTGACGCGCCAGGAGATCATCCGCATTGCCTCGGTGTTTGTCAAGGCTGGTGTGCAGAAAATCCGTCTGACCGGAGGCGAGCCAACAGTGCGGAAGGACCTGGTTGATATTGTTGCGGAGCTACACGCGCTGCGGGAACATGGGCTGCACACCATCGCGATGACCTCCAACGGGATAGCGCTGAAACGCAAGCTGCCGTCGCTGGTCAGCAACGGCCTGAGCCTCCTCAACATATCCCTCGACACCCTCGATCCCCACAAGTTTATGCTCATGACGAGGAGAAACGGCATGGAGCGTGTGTTGGAGAGCATCGAGGAGGCCATCGCTTGTGGGCTAACGCCCAAGGTCAATTGCGTGGTGATGCGCGGCGTGAACGACTCGGAAGTCGGAGATTTTGTGGAAATGACCAGGGAGAAGCAGGTGGATATCCGCTTCATCGAGTACATGCCGTTCGGTGGTATGCCAACATGCTAGCTGCTGTCACGTTCAATGACACTAATTCCAGGGAACAAGTGGAAGCATGAAAAGCTCGTGCCCTACGCCGAGCTCCTGACAGGCCTCGTCGCCAGATTCGGCGCACTTACGCGTCTTGTGGACCATCCCAATGACACATCAAAGGCCTACCAGGTGCCCAATTTCGTTGGTCGTGTCGGCTTCATTACGTCCATGACCGACCACTTCTGTGGCACCTGCAACAGGCTTCGTCTCACCGCAGATGGCAATCTCAAAGTATGTCTGTTCGGGAACGTTGAAATAAGCTTGCGGGATGCCCTCCGATCAGGAGCGTCGGATGACGAGCTGTCGGCGGTGATTGGCGCGGCGGTGCAGAATAAGAAGCGACAGCACGCAGGTATGTTTGAGCTGGCCCGCGCGGATAACCGTCCCATGATCCTCATCGGCGGCTAGTTTTGCCCGTTAATCAGACAGCGGAAAGCATGTACTCAACTGGCTATGCACTGCGCGCAGCGGCAAATACTAAGCGGCCATTGCCATTCCTACTGTCTCCCAGTAAGCTACACCGCTGCCGTGTCCACACCTGATCCCACTCTCAGATTACACTGGGGCATTCCATCGAATCCACCGAGGCTACACAACGTCAACCACCCTTACGCATGTCGATGGCTCAACCGGCAAGGCTCGCATGGTTGACGTTTCTGCCAAGAATGCAACCATCCGAAGCGCCACTGCCCAAGCCACGGTGCACCTGGGCCCGGTCGCCTTTCCCCGTGTCCAGGAAAACCGGATAGCAAAAGGCGACGTGCTCACGGTCGCGCGGATTGCTGCGATCCAGGCTGCCAAGCGGACATCTGAGCTGATTCCGCTCTGCCATCAGATCGCGCTCACCTCTGTTCAGGTTGATCTTGTCCTGGACGAGTTGACGGAAAGCGTCAGGATTACTACCACTGCCAGCTGTCTTGGCCAGACCGGTGTGGAGATGGAGGCGCTGACAGCCGCAAGCATTGCCGCGCTGACAATCTACGACATGTGCAAGGCGGTGGAGCGGGGCATCCGAGTTGATGGTGTTCAGCTTGTGAGCAAATCTGGTGGCCAAAGTGGAGACTATCTGCTTGGCAGCAATAATGTATCTGGCAAGTGAACAAACGCCATCATGTAGAGCGGCGTACATTCTCTTACATGGACACTTACGTAAGGGAGCAATGCAGCCGCGGCGCGCTATATACATCTCCTGGCGACAGAATACATCAGTGGTTGTTGGTGATGTTGAGTGATCGAGCGGGCGTCGGACCAGAGATGCGTCGTAGACGCGGTGGCACAGGATTAACGAGGGCTACACTGGTGTCAGCGGATGAGGCGATGCACCGTGGGACTCACTTTGGCCGGGATAGGGGGTGTGTGGCTCGCTCGTGTTGCCAGACCCCCGTCCGAATGATCCGGACGACGAGCGGGCGCGATTCAACGACCCGGCGGCGGCGGCAGCGGCGGCGGCATCGGGTGCCCGGACACTGCTGGCATTGGACATGGACCGCTGAACATCCGTTATAAACGGAAAGGAAGCAGAACTTCGTACTGTGCGAGGAAGCGGGCTTGCAAAGCGCACGCTACCCAGCGGCGTGGTTTCCTCTGCGGCCGCTTGAGCCATCAGATCCTCCACAGGCAGATTTAGTTTCTTGCGCAGTTCGATGAGTTCTCTGCGATATCCAGTGGCCTGGTTGTGCTTGGCAATGACTAGAGAGGGAGGGAGTGGCATTGTAAGTGGCATGACAGCGAAGAATATATGTGGGTTACGTTCACGCTCTAGATCGGCGCTGCGGATCCGACCGGCGTTGACCTCGGCCTTGAGCACCTCTACAAACGTTTCCTTGACGACATCCGAGCCCGAATTGGCGCCGTGGCCTGGCCGCCATTTGTAGGACGACGACGCAGAGCTGGGCGAGGGCAGGAACGCGGGGCTGCCGGGCTCGGACGTACGCATGGTGTGGGCGATAGGAATAGGCCCAGCGCCGCCGCCCTGCTGCCCGACGGTGAGGATGTCCATCTGACGCTGCAGCCGGTTAACGATAGCCTCCTGCTCCTGCTCCAGCGCATTCTCGATGTCAATCTTCTCCTGCTGCACCTTTATGAGGCGGCGCTGCAGGGTGTTGGTGAGGAACTCTTCCTCGCGCTCGACCTGCTGCATCAGATCGCCCTTCTCCTTCTTGAGCCCGTGGATTTTCTTCAGCAGCGTGTTGGAGATGTACTCTTCTTCCTCCTCAGCCGTCTGCTGCAGATCCACCGCGGCTTGGCGCAGCTGCTGGTTGTCGTGGCGCAGGATATTGACGTGGCCGCGCTCCATGTCGAGATCGAACTGGGCGCGCTTCAGCTCAGCGCGCTGCTTGGTGATTTGCTGCTCAA
>QZWS01000102.1:0-26908 GCA_004114245.1 Zoopage sp. CT-All
AGCTACTGGGACAGAAAGGCAAGGTCGCCAAGGGCTGGAGGGGAGTGATGTGGTGCGGGAGTAGAAAAGTAGCAGTCTCTTTTCTGATACATTAAGTTCCACAAGACTTACTCTGCTCCACACCACAGTGGTTGCTATGGTACATCATGGCACATGTGAGAATCTTGTAATATTGTTTGCATGAGATGTCACCCTTGATATATTGATCCTTGGCTTCTTTCATATACTCCATCAGCGCTGTTTTTGCTTGGTCCTTGGCTGTTGCAGTTGCATACAAGAGGGTGGCTACTTGGGCACAGTTTACTTGTTGTGCCATATAGCACATAGCAGGGGGTGGCTGTAGTGACTGCTGTCTTTTCTCCACCTGCCTGGCAAAGTACACCATCTTGTCCCAAGGACTCCCCTCTCCCCTTACCTTGCCAGCATAATATCCCCTATCAGAGACATTCACTCCTTACAGTGCTAATAGATTCTTAGATTCTCAACAGTGTAAAAAGAGCAAGTACAACTTGTCTCCTGACAAATGCAGAAATTCTATTACCCTTAAAGCTACTTGAGATCTCACTCAACTCAACAAAACCCCTTGCTGCATCTTTTGGCACACATCTGCAGGCAGTCTTGCTTTTTTCCTTGAAACCGCTGTGCTCCACCCCATCCCTGCCTGCCCTCCCCAGTACAGCTCTTAGAATCTTTTTACGAATATGCAATCTCTGCCTGTCCTTGTCCTTGCTGCTCTCGCTGCTTTTGCCCCTAACGCCTGTGCATCATCGCATGATTGCACCAGTTCTTCATACACAGGCGTCCAAATCAACACCAACATTCTTCCTCATGAAATTCATAGCTACATAGTGAATAAACTTCCTTTGAAAGACCAAGCTAATTATCTCCCGGTCAGCTCTGAAACCAAGTCAATCGTAGAAGCGACCCGCAACCCAAAATTTCGCACCAGGCTTCTAAAATTCATCAATGAGCTTGGCATGCATATGCCGGATGAAACAATTGCTTCCCTTTTCGCGGAAATGATACCCTCGGGCAGGGTCCCCCTTGGTTCCTTTGTCAGAATCGTTGGCCCCACCGCGCTGCAGGCCAATCCCGAGTCGGCAAAGGAGCTCGTGCGCCTTGCTTTGGCTTCAGTTCAAAATCCCGAGTCCTTGGTGACTCATGGAGCCAAGGTTAGTCCACGCATCCTCCTTGAATTGGCGCGTGCAACTGGGCCATGCGATGAGATCAATCGAATTTTTGATCTAAATGCTGAACAGTTTAAAGCCGGCCTTGGGATTGATGCGACGTGGATTGGCGACTTCCTGAACTGGTTTGCGTTGGAGTATCTTCCCAATGATCCACATCCTGCCATCATAGTCTCACACCGAGATCTATCTAGGTTGCGGTGCTTTCAGATCTACTCAACGCTTGATCCGCAGATGCTGACTAAGGAATTTCAATGGACTGTGGAGCACGTTTACTCAATCCTGAAACGAATGAATACGATCGTGGATGTTTTTTTGACGGGAAAGTACCATCTTAGCCAAACACTGCTCCAGCTTAAACCGGGTCCACTCGAGGCTGATTCGGAAAAATTTGACATCAACGCGGGGTTTGAAACCTGCTTCGCACATGCTCCAAGTTATTTTGAAGTATTGGAAAACCTGGAGTCGCGACTCAATGGTGTGAAGCTTGTGGATGATCACAAGGTCTATGCGAGCATCTATTACAGCCTCCAGATGACTGCAGCCGTAGGCATGGATGCCAAGGATATGTGGTCGATCTTGAGCTCCTCGAAAAATCTATTAAGTAGTTCTCGCTTGAGCCCTCTTGGCATAGCATTCAAGGCCATGTGTGATGGCACTCCGCGTTTAGGTGGTGTCCCTGGATGCCCAGGCTCGCCATATTATCAACAGGCCAAAGATCGTTGTGTATTGAGCTGGGTCACGCAATCGCAACTGCTCAGCAGGTTGTTCGTTCTGAAGTACTATAAATCCGCCAAAATCTTGCTGAAATTGCTGAAGGAATACTCTCTTCTCCCTACCCATGTTACGGATACACGCTATAATAATGTCATGACACTGCTCTCAAAGATCAGTGATGGCGAGGAGTTGGACAAACCTGGCCGCAAAGTGAGAAATGCTATATTTTTTGGAAACACCCGCCACAATGAAGACTGATGCAATGCTGCACTGCTGCACTGCATGCCATAAATATTCCATATGACTGAATTCTATTATATCTGCCAATTAGAGAGAGATGAAGCGATCGTAGCGTCGACGATGACGTCACTAGCTTATCCTGCGCCCGGTCCACCTCTCAAGCCTCCCAACCAGCACTCGGCTGCCACAATAGCCCGCTCAACAACGAGCGTCTGCTTCACAATACCCGCAAAACCCATCGGAAATTCCCGCAATGCTGCTGGCTCGCGCTGCCACCGCTACCACCGCTACCACTGCTGCCGTCCTCGCGCTCCTTGCGATCGCCATCATCCCCACCGCTCATGTCAGCGCCGTCCTCACCACCCCCACCCCCGTAGTCGTCCCAGACCGCCTCCGGGTGCGCTACGACAACCATCAGCTGCTCAGCATCCCGCGCTCAAACCCAACGCTTCTTGGTGCGGTCAAGAGTTTAGGGCTGGATGTATGGTCGCGCGGCAGCGACTCCTGGCAAGTGCAGGCGCCGCCCGCATTTCTTGACCTGCTGAACCGGCTGGACACGGACAAGAAGATCCGGGTGCTGAATCCGAATATCCAGGACACGATTGACGAGGAGACGAAGCGATTGAGGGCCCAGCGCGGCGAAAAGCGGACTGGGTTGTGATCCATTGGAGTGGATGCAGTTGCTCTGTTCAATCGAGCTGCCACTGCATGCTCAGCTGTGGCTAGACCTGCAATGCATTCTCCCACTGCCAGACAGCCTTTATGCCCGGCGCGTTTCCCACAGAGGCAAGCCTCCCGTTGCTCTCACATGCCGTCGTTGCCGCGCACAACACCCCTGCAGACTGCTGGGTGATCATTCACGGGCGCGTATACGACCTCACCCGCTTCCTGCCGCTGCATCCCGGCGGTGAGCGTGTCATCGTAAAATACGCCGGGCAGGACGCCACCCGTGCGTTCGACCCCGTGCACCCGTTGGATGTGATTGAGCGATACTTAACCCCAGATGTTTGCATGGGGCGAGTGGAGGTCGGCGATGGCGTTGCGGAACATGCGGAACATGCGGAAACGGACGAAGAGACCCGGGCTCGCCTGGCCAAGGATGCGCTCCCTCCGCTGCACGCTGTCCTCAATCTGCACGACTTTGAGGCGCTGGCCAAGGCCGTGTTGCCTGCTTCCGCGTGGGCATACTACTCCTCGGGTGGCGACGATGAGATCACGCTGCGGGAGAACCGGAACGCGTTTCTCCGCGTCTGGCTGCGTCCCCGCGTCATGGTCAACGTGGCGCGAATCACCACCGCCTGTACTATTCTAGGGCAGTCCTCGACTCTGCCGGTGTATGTCTCGGCCACGGCGCTGGGGAAGCTTGGGCATCCGGAAGGCGAGGTCGTGCTGACGCGCGCCTGCGGCACTCGCGGCATTGTGCAGATGATCCCAACGCTGGCTTCGTGCTCCCTCGACGAGATGGTCGCGGCACGCTCCACCCAGCACCAGGTGCAGTTCTTCCAGTTGTATGTGAACGCGGATCGCTCCATTACGGAGCGGCTGGTGCGCCATGCAGAAGCTCAGGGTTGTCGTGGCCTGTTTATCACTGTGGATGCGCCGCAGCTAGGGAAGCGGGAAAAGGATATGCGCGTCAAGTTTGAGGCCGATGCGCCGGATGTGCAGGGCGAGGAGAATCTGGCTACTCGTTCGATGGGTGCTGCTCGCGCCATATCCACGTTCATAGACCCAGCACTGTCCTGGAATGATTTGACCTGGTTCAAGAGCATCACAACGATGCCGATCGTGCTGAAGGGCGTGCAGTGTGCTGAGGATGCCATGTTGGCGTGGGAGCATGGGTGTGCGGGAGTGGTGCTATCCAACCACGGCGGCAGGCAGCTCGATACGGCGAGGTCGGCGCTGGAAGTGCTACCAGAGGTGATTCAGGCCTTGTGCAAAGCAGGTGTTCCACGGACGGGCCCGAATAAGTTTAGTGTGTTCATTGATGGTGGCATACGTCGGGGATCGGACGTGTTCAAAGCGCTTGCACTGGGCGCAGATGCCGTTGGGCTTGGACGTGCTTTCTTATATGCCATGTCGACATATGGCCAGTCGGGGGTGGAGCATGCGGTGGATCTTCTCAAGGGGGAGCTTGAGCTGACGATGCGCCTGATGGGGGCACCAACGCTGGCGGATATCCGAGCGGACATGGTGATTGCCGAGTCACTGACCCAGCATTCGGTGCTTGTTCCGCGGGATGAGCTGCAGCAGCAAGTATACGAGTCCTTGCAGCTGCCAGCAATGAACAGTAAGCTATAATGCAGAACATGTACAAGTCTCGGTTGACCGCCCAGACCGCTACTTGACTTTGGGCCAGTCGATTACTAGGTTAGGCGCGACTCTCTGCAGCTGACCATCGTCGTTCTCAAACTCGACAACATAGTTGCCACCTGTTGCTGTGGAGGGGATGGATGTGACCCTGCCACGGTAGAAGCAGGTTGTCTCTGGGTACAGTGCCAACACGAGATGTCCAACCGGGAATTGGTGCAATTCCGTTGCCGGGGTGTCATCTTCAGGCAGCGAGATGACGAATCGCTTTGGAACGATATGGCGGCTAGTGGCAGATGGTGAGCAGAGCTGTAAATTTGCGGAGCAGCGCTTACGGAAAAGCTCCATGTTCATCCATCTCGACGTCCTGCACCTCCACCTTTCTACACAGCATCATAGGAGCTAAAGGAGACGACTGCAGCGACTTACGGATGCTTTTCGCTGATTTGCTGGACAACGTCTGCCAAGATCCAATCGTTCGATTTGGCCTCGGTATTTGTCACGCGAGCGACAACGCGCTCTAACCGCATCTGCTTCTTCTTTCTACATACACCAGGTTAGCAATCGCAACACGAGTGGTTCCTACTTATGCTTGGCCGCTTTGGTGAAGGATGGCAGCACAACCTGCTCGACCCCGGGCGACGATGGCGCAGGACTTGACACCGGCTGTTGCTGCTGCCGGGAAGATGCACTCCCACCAGCACTTGCACCCATCGTCAAAGGAGCCGCGAGCGTGACCGAACCTGATCGCCGCTTGCGCTTGGCCTCGTCAGCGGCCTCACGATCCATATCGTGCTGCAGCTTCTTTGCGGCCTCCGCGTCGGCCTCCGCCGATACAATCGCCGAGGCCAGCGCCTGCAGCTTCTCCCTTGCCGTGCGTATTCTTCTACAGAATGCACCATCAATCGCTGCACTTCACCAACTATCATTCCCGTACACGCGCTGGCGGTTGTGCAGCTCAATTAGACGCGCGTACAGCGGCTCTATACTGGCCAGCGTCTCGGGATCAATCCCGCGCCGCACAAGATCGTGGTGCCGCTGCACGATCGTCGTCGACTGCGTGCCGACATCACCCGCCGCCACGTGCCACGCGGCCAGCTCGGAGTGGGCGTCGCGCCAGAGGGAATGCTCCATGTCAACTCTCCATCACGTGATGGTGTCGCCTTGTATGCAGCACGGCAGCAGCGGCACCCAGACCCCCACCGCCGCCGCATCCGCCCTTCCGCTGGTGCTGGTCGTCGGCATGCCGCGGTCCGGCAAGACCTCTGTCGTTCGCGTTGTCTTTTCTAAAATGTCGCCGCACGACACCATTATGCTGCACTCGGACTCTGATGTGCTGCGCACTACCGTGCATTCGCTCGCCACCTTTCGCATCTGGGATCTGCCCGGGGTGGCGGCTGTAGCCGACGACCTGCTTGCGGCGCCGGTGCTGCGCTCGATCGTGTTTGTCATTGACGCGCAGGATGACTATGTGGATGCGCTATTGCGGCTGCAGGATCTGCTGCGCCGGGGAGCGCGGTTGAATCCAAGGATCGCGTACGAGGTGTTTGTGCACAAGGTGGATGGGCTGTCGGAGGACTTTCGGGACGATATCCAGCGGGATATTCGGCAGCGCATCCAGGATTTTATCGAGGACTACGCGCTGGACGCGGACCTGGACTCGCCGCCACGCATCAATTTTCACATGACCTCTATCTACGAACTGTCGGTGTTTGAGGCTTGCTCCAAAGTGGTGCAGAAGCTGGTCCCGCAGCAAGACATGCTGGAGAATCTGATGACTGCGCTGACAGGCAACTCGGGCATCGACAAGGCGTTTCTGTTTGATGTGCAGCACAAAGTGTACCTGTCCAGCGACAGCAATCCGTTTCATGGCAGTGCGTATGAGATGGGTGTGGATCTGATCGACCTGTTTCTGGACATCTGCTTTCTTTACGATGACATGTGAGCCGACACCCGTTGCTGTTGCATGGCGTAGCTGACGGTGATATCCTGTGCGTGTAGAGGAAGCGGAGGCAAGAATGGTACAACAGCAGCGCCGACAACAGGACAAACACCCGTGACAGCTGTGCCAGATACCCGCGCTGTGGTCAAGCTCAACAATGGCCTGACGATGTACTTTAAGGAGCTGAATAGGTTCGCGAGGCGCTCCGTTCTTTATCGCGACTAATGCTGGACTATAGCTTTCTCGGCCTGGTATGCCTGATTCGGACGGAGCACTTTGACAAGCACGGCCTGCTGGACTACAACGTCAACCTATTCCGCGACGCAATCCAGGCGATTCTCGAGTCTCAACAGAATCAGGCGCAGCAAAGGAGTGAAGTGCATGGGATGGGTGGAGGCAATGCAATGGTCAATGGTAGCGGAGGCGGTGCTGGGTGACCGCCATCTGCGCGTGTGAATCTCAAATGTAAAATGCCATCAAGAGTGCCTGCACAGTGCACAGCTATATTCTCCACGCCGAAGCCTCCAAAATCTAAACGGGGTAATACCGTAAGGAACGCAGACAAGATAGTACAGCCACACACCTGCTTGGGAGGAAGAAACGCGAGCCAATCAGACGTGGACGTGGGCAACAGCCCCATGCTCTGCAGCTTGTACAGCCCCAGGCACATCACCAGCCCATGCATGGCAACATATACAAGCTTGGGCAGTACCAAGCTGACGCCCTCGGCGCCATTCCCCCGCGCCGTCTCTGCATACCCCCGAAACACCGCGCCGACGCCAATGATGCCCTTGATGGGCTGCATGAGCAACATCCCGGTGATGAGAATAGAGAATATCTGCACCCCGGAGCCAGACATCCACAGCATGAAGGCGTTCATGGGCAGCGACTTGGCAGGCGAGAAGGCGGTGTCCCAGGCCTTTTTGAGCACCAGATGCGCGGCGGTGGACGATGGGCGCGAAATAGAGTCGGAGGCGGCTGCGGCCTTGGCGCCCCGCGGCTTGGTACCGGCGTGCGAAAGCGAGCCTAGTGCATGGAGCGACAGTGCGGACGAGCGGTCGGCGGGGTCGAGGAAGTCGAGCTGCCAGGGGCGGGCTGGCATCGCAGTTGTGGTATGTGACTAGCAGAGGCAGGCTGTCGGCTGTCGACTGTCGGCGCCAGCATCCCGCCCGCTCCCTTCGGCGTCTCCTCCGCCCACCACCATGCCCACCGCCGTCGCCGACTCGGCCATCTGGCCTGCCGTTGCAACAACACAGGCCCTTGTTGCCTCGCTTTGTACCTCCTCCCCACCCGCGCGCTTGCTCACGGGTCGCAGGGCTGGTGATCAGTGGGGCGCTGGGGTGCATATTTCCCGCCCCAACATTCCCTGCTCTGGAATCGCATGCCCACGCCATCTCCCCCGTGCATACGCCCCACTAATTGCTGCGTAGGACACCGCTTCGTATTTTATTTGCCCCGCTTCCTATTCTGCCGATCCTGCTGATGTGTGTCTCATCTTGCTCGCCTGTGTGGCCCACTCTCACCTCTGCAGCTGCCTCGCCGTGCCCGTCATTGCCGTCGAGAACCCGTTTGCTGCGTCCCTTCGCTCGGCCCTTGGATTCCTGTACCGCGATGCCCGGTTCCGCCTCGCCTACTACACCCTGCTCGGCATCGCTTGCATTCTCAATGTTACCACAGTGGATGCTGGCGTGTTCTTCCTATTCACAAGCGTGTCGGTGGCGTGTGCTGTGCGCGAGGCTCAGTCATGGTGGGTTGCGTGACACGTGTGACTTGGAATCATTATTACAGAGGGCAGTTAAGCCTCTTCCTCGACATGCACAATTGGTCTCCGCTGCCGCAGCACCTCGTCCTCCTGCCGCTCTTCGGCCAACATCACCTCGTCCTGCTGCATCGTCCTTTCAGCATCATGTCGCATATCCTCCGCGCCATCGTCATCCTCCTCGTGGAGATGGAATGCCACGCCTCCAAGTCGCCTCCCGCCATCCGCCGGCAAGTCGTCCCTGCCCTCGCCCTCCTCTCCCAGCATTTCCGCGTCCATCGCATCCACGGGAAACAGCATCCGAAACCACGCCGGCGCTTTGAGCCATCTCCCGCCACCATGCCGCGGCCACACATCCTCCGCAAAGTGATACACGTGGCCCACCGCAATGCCCAGCAGGTGCGCCACCGGCATGCTGCCGGTAAGCAGAAACGTAAACGCCAGCAGCACCCATGGGAGGTACGGCGCGCGAAACACAAACAACCCAAGAAAGTTGAGCCGCACCCACGGCTCACGTCGCGACCAGACATAGGCAAGGACATAGGCAAGGGTGGGGCCGAGAAATGGAGACATGAGCGGGGAGAGGGCCAGCAAGGCGCTGCACGCGTAGAGAATAAACCAGGCATAGTCCGCCGTCTTGTTTCGGAACGAGCCTTCCTCCAGCATCCGACTGTACCGAACACTAATACACTCGCCATTGTAATGACCCGAGGACGAACAAGGACCGCCTACGTAAAGTACATGTGGAAGAACCAGTCGAGCGAGAAGGGCCCAAAGTACAGAAACGTCGTCAGCAGCCGCCACCACTGGCCGCGCTGAAAGACCAGCTCGTAGTTGTAGTAGAGCTGGAACCGACTGATCATTTTCAGTTGCTAAGCAGGCGGGTGGGTGGGTGAGCGAGTGAGATCAGCGCGGGGGACGGCAACGCACCGTGCCCATGGTGATGACGCCGGCGAGGGTCACGAACGCGCGCGTTACCGGTGGCATTTCCATGTACCAGGCCTCGAGCGGGAAATCCATGATGAGCGGGGATGCGCAGCGAAGAACGCAGCGTGGATGGGACAAGTTGATGCAGAATTTCCGGAGATCGAACAGCCCCATATCCACCCACCTCCAACGCGCAGACTGACCCGAGCCCTTCTCGACTAGCACAATGCGCTTCATTGGCAGCAGACAGCACCAACAGCAGTACCGTCCCAATTCGCCGCCTATTTCTTCTCTTTGCCAGTCGCCACCTTTGCGCGCGCCGTGCCCCTCAGCTTCTTGGCCCTGTTCTTCCTCTCCTTCCTCTGCTTCCTGGACGTCTTCTGGGATTCGGCCAGCCCATGGCGCACCAGCCTATACTTGGGCTCAAACTTGCGCGCAGCATCCATCGAGTCGTATACGAGCGCAAAGCCCGACGAGCGACCACCGCCAAACGCGGTGCGGAAGCCAAACACAAAGATGTGCTCCTTATCAGCCTTGTACATCTTGGCAAGGTGCCCGCGCACATCGACCTTGGGCAGGTTGGCGCGGCCCGGATGGATGACGTCGACGATCATTTGCTTGCGCTGCAGCAGGCGGTTGGTGAGGAATTTGCGCGTGCGGATGGTCGCTGCGGGTGCGTCAGCCTGCGCGGGAGAGAGTTAGCACGCGCGCGAGGAGGTGGGATGATGCGGCATGCCATGGTGATCGATGGGCGGCGAAAAGAGGAGGCCGCGAGCAGTCGGCGCAGCAGTCTACTCAACACACCCCTGGCTGCTGGAAACCACTGTTGCTTGCTGTGCTATACATCTACTCGGCAGCATTCCCTCGGACTGCCGCCCGCGCTGCCTCACGCCGCGCCTCCTCCGCTTCCCGCACCTTGCGCGCCTGCTCCCGCCGCCACTGCGTCACCTCCACCCCCACCTTGTTCCGCACCCGCCGCTGCAGCGCTGGCCGGTACCCAAAGTAGAACAGCACTTCGAGAAACACGAACAGCGGGGCAAGGAGCAATGCCTGCGCGAGATTATCCATCAGCGCCGGGGATCGGCCCTCCACGGCCTGGTGCGATAGGATCTGGAGAACCCATCCCGCGACCAACCACCCGCCGGCAATCCACGCGTGCCCCGTTGGATCCGACATGCCATAGGATGTGGCTGTACGGCACATGTACATCAGGATTGGCGCGTACATAGCCTAGTTATAACGCGGGTGCATCAGCGCCGGAATGCCAGATAAAGCTATAGACGTACCCCCGCCACAGGTTCCAGCAGCAAATAATAGCCAAGATATCCCAGCGTCGCAGCCAGCGTGAGATTCGGGGCCAGGCCCAGGCTCAGCAGCCACGAGTCGTCCGTGTCCAGCTCAACAAACGGCGGAACCCAGGCCGCGAGCAGTGCCATCGACGTCCACAGGATCATCGGCACACAGACGATGTGCACGAGGATATTGAAGCGGTGGCTGTGGTATTTGCCGTAAAAGACAAGCTGCTGCTCAAAATCGAACAGGGACATGGCGGTGATGCAGCAACTGCGTGTGAGCTTCGCTGGCTCTGCTCGTGCCCACCGACTAAATTTTGACCAGAGTGCCAGTCTTATCAAATACATTGCCAAATACGCACGGCTTCTCATATACACGTCTGGACAGTGCGGCAGATGCGCTGCAGCAACCCGCTGCCGCCCTTGGAGATCTCCGTGTTGACCGCCGCACGATACTTCTTGCTGCCCACGCTCCCATAGCACGTGCGCAAGCTCCACTGCGCCCCAACCGCATGTCCATACTCTGGTATTGGCACACCAAGCTCCGACTTGCTCACCCCAATACGCACATCGACATAGTGCTTGCTCTTGCCATCCTCCGACATCATCATGACTTGCACGACAATCGCTCCTTCCTCGACGCTCACGTGCGTTGGGTACAACAGGTTCGCAGTACTCGCATCACTAACCAGTGCTCTGACATGACCAATGGCCGTTGCATACTCGTGCGTCAGATGCTGAATTGCAGCGTGCTCGGGGATGCTTGCAGACGACGGGCCGAACATCTGGCCTACAACGCGCGAAAGCAGCGTGTTTTCACCCTGGGCAGTCTTGAGAGAGTACTTCCGCGCCGACAAATCTAGCCTTAGCGCTAGAATACCATCGTACACCAGCTCAATTGTTGAGCCGCTTCCCGACGCTATTTTCCAGGGGAATAGTAGCTGCAAAAAGTCGAGCTCCTCTGAAATTAGGTCAACAGTGCGCTGCGCTGTAAAATGTGCTTACCACGCGCGTCCTCTGCATCGGCTTCGGTGACAAACGTCATTTCGCTCCGATTCATTGAGATCCTGCGCGCCTTCTACGAATACAACAGTGTTGGCGAAAGGCATATTCATGCTTGACCCACCGATCGCATTTCCTCAATTTCGCTGAATAGACGACCGTTCGCCTGCCGAATCTGATCCATTTCTTCTTCGCGAGAAGCTATCTGGTCACTGAAAGCCTTGATTTGCACACTAGCCATGCAAGTCAGTCACAGCAGCTATCGCATTTTGACGCGCCTCTGGTCCGTAATTTCCTCCTCCAGCTTGACAGCCAGATGCTGGTCTCCGGATTCCAGCTCGGCCTGACGCTTTTTAGCCATGCGAAGTTGTTCAGCTAGCTCGGCGTGCGTGCTGCGTTTATCTGCAACAGCTTTCTCAGCAACATCCAGGAATGCGTCCAGCACCGCCTTGTCCTATACAATATCAGCACAAGGGGGTAGCTTACGGCGCCCGCCTTCTTCAATGCATTCACACTCGCTTGGCGAGGTTCGAGAACGTTGCTGACGAGATCCAAGCGCCATTCATACCACTTGGCTCTGGTCTGCTGCTCGGCGAGCTCGCGATTGTAGCCAAATGCCACCTGGAGAAGGTGCATCAGTCACAATTACGTAACAATCAATGTACCTTTAGATCTTGCTTGACCGAATGGGAGCTCTGCAGAAATTCACGAAACACGCTGGGGTTATCCTCGCCAATCCGTTCTTCGAGCATACGAAGCTTGGCTTGGCAAGTGGAATTGGCGTTCGTTAAATTTTGTGCCGTCTAAGAGCAGGGTGAATATGAACACTGGAACGTCGGTCGCATACAAAGCGAAACATCTCCAGCTCGTCGTGGCCAGCAGCCCAGTATTTTAAGGCATCGATATCGCTGACTGGCGTTCTTTTGCGATGCATGTGCGCCAAGGTTTCACGTCGGTTCACAACACGAACTGCATCGCGGAACTGCACGTTGATCTTTGAAAGGAATGCCTTGAGACTAATGCTCTCGTAGTCGTCGTCGTCGTTCTAAAAGGGGTCATTACGAGCAGAGCGATTAGCATCGTACCTCTTTCTCATCAATAAGCAGGTCTTCGATCGGGTCATAGACAGGAACATTGCCGATGGATTTGCGAAGGCTGGCGGTGTTTGGAGCTCGGTGCTGAACAGCGGCGATAGCGGTAACGGCAGCGACGGAGAAATCCTGAAAAATATTTCCAGCATCTTCAGCGTATTGCACTGCTTCTGCTTCATTCCGAATGTAAACCGGGACGTCTTCGACGCGTGTGACAGGCATATCAGTTGCACTCATGGTTGTCGGTTCCTGGGCATTGCTCCTTCGTCGAGAGCTGTAGCGAGGGGAATTGACGCCTGATTGGCCGGCATTTGATGAGGCCTTTCGCTTACGTGTCGAATTTAGTGCAGTTGCTTCTTCGTCTCCCACAGATGATGATGCTCCTGGAAGACGCTTCTCAGCGAGGGGAGATATGACACTGTGCATTGGGGACCGATTAAGGCTGACAGTGACGCGCTTGCTTGACCGAGGCGTGACGTTTGGTGATGACTCGCTGGTAGACACTGCTGGAGAACGCGTGTCAAGAGCGCTATGAGACTTTGGCACTTCGCCAGAGTCCAAGTGAACTGACGCAGTGAGCTGTTGGGTGGCCATGGCCTCCACGGCATCTTCCCAGGCGCGAGTGATCTCATACTGTTCCACAGACAAGCGTCGGGCTCCTCCAAGTGAAGCGCGGACTTTGGATTTGCGTCGACTGGCGACTGGGGACTCGGGTTGCGCAATGCTATCAGTCACGTTTCGGCTCGAACGTCTGCTGGATCGTGTATTCGCCGCTGGGCTGCCTAGCTCAGGTCCCGCATTATGCTGATTATACATCATGGTTTCGTCCATGGACACAGTGACATCAGCCGAGCTCGAGAGAGTTGCACGTCGGAAAGTCGACGTACGCCGGTGGTTATACATCTGAGTTTCTTCCATGGCCATGGTCGGGTCGAGTATTCGAGTGGTGTTCCTCGTAGTGCTGCTGCCATAAATGCCGCCATAGGCCCGTGTTTCATCCATCGCCATTGTGGAGTCGAGAAGGCGGGTGGTGGTTCTCCGGTTGTAGACTCGAGTCTCGTCCATAGCCATACCGTCCTCGTCATTCTCCAGGTCGGATCCATCGTGCAGAGAAATCAGGCCCGTCAGATTCAGGGTGACAGCCGCTGGATCTAGCTCCATCTCGGCCGAGTTGCTATCGTCCTCCTGTGCGAACTGGTCCATCATACGCGAAATGTCGATGGTCATGCTGCGATTGGCGCTGGGGGCAGAGGTGGAGCGTCCAATAGATGCACGCATGGATGACTTGCTCATAATCGGTTCGCGCTGACGGCTGTAGCTCTCATCAAGATCCATACTGATATCGGATTCCATCGCATCCACCCTTTGCTGGACAGTTCTAGCGTTAGCGATAACTTGATCGAGCCTCTCGGTGTCCTCTGAGATAAGGTCGTCGAGATCAAATTCGAGTTCTGATTGTGCCATGCTCTTGCGTCGACGAGGCGAAGCTCTGGTTGGCTGTGATCTAGCAGCATTTGCCTGAGCAACCAGTTTTTCTAAATCCGCAGTGTCCATGTCTTCGAGTTTGGCATTGGTGATGACGCCAGTGCCCTGGTCATCACGCATCAGAGGGAGCTCTTCAACTATCGGCTCCGCATCCGAAAGCAGTTCGTTCAGCTCCTCGGTGATGGGCTTTTGCATACCGTTGTTGAGGTTCTTCGTGTGGAGGAGTGCAGATGTGGTCGACGCTATGGACTGACGTTGTGACTCGCGCCGACGAATAGATGATGTAGCAAATGTATCCTTCTCCATGTCGATGCTCGATGCGTCGCTCGTAGTGCTCTCGTAGCAGCCGGTCCCGGCATTCTGCATAGTAAATTCAAACACGTGGCGAGCGTGCTCAGAAACTGCAGGGTTATTGTCCGCGGCGAGCACAGATGCGTCGACGAACGGAGCAGAAAGATCCATCAATGCAGGAGTCTGATCCGGCCTGGCCATGCCAGCATGCGCGGCAGCAGACGAAGGGGCGACGAGCGACACTAGCAATTTGTCAGGGCGGCAATGTATAGCAATACGGCTAGTATACCCGGAGAAAACTCTTCGATATCCATATCGGCACTGCCGCTGTCATCGTCTTCACCATCCAGCAGATTTTCGGCATCGCCAGGGGTATAGCTCACACGAACCAGCTCATCGTCATCACTATTGTCGAGATCCATGTCCGATGCCCCGTCCGTATCAGCCGTAATTGTCGACGCATCCTCAGAGTTCTGGTCGCTGCCGCTGCCAGCAGCATCCTGTGCTGCTATGATGGCGTCCTCGGCAGGGTACTGCGATGGATCAATATCGATGTCCTCAATCTCGGACTCCTCTCCATCCGACGATGGATGAAAGTCGTCCTTCTCAAACAGCCTGACATGTGCAGTGGCGGCGAACGACACACGGCGTGCCATGGACGGGCGTGGCAGGCGGGGGCGGTCAAACACCGAGGTGTGCGCATGCTGCCGGACATTGCCACCAGACCCACTCGGCGCTGCCTCCTTACTCTCGGTCTTAACCGCGCCACTCTCTAAAGCCAGAGTGCTATTTTTTACCGGAAGGGGCGAAATAAACGGCGGGTCAAAGGTGGGATTGTGCGTCGGCTGGCTCGGGTCCACCTGACGCG
Source organism: Zoopage sp. CT-All (assembly GCA_004114245.1). NCBI lineage: Eukaryota > Fungi > Zoopagomycota > Zoopagomycetes > Zoopagales > Zoopagaceae > Zoopage > Zoopage sp. CT-All. The sequence goes on from QZWS01000102.1 coordinate 15,109, forward strand.
TCTCATCCTCGCGATTCTGCACCTGAGCTTCTTCGTTCACCGCACCCGTCGCGCTAAACGGCTGCGTACGCTGCTTCAAGATGGACTTGACGGTAAAATCCTAAAGACATGAGCTATGTCCAGGCTCGACGGGAGCGATCTACCGTGAGACGCTTGTCGGGGACAGTGTCGGTGTGCCCGCCCAAACGCTACATCTCGTCAGAACCCGCTGCAGCGGCTACGACACACAAACTCACCTCTGACTTTCGGCGACTTTGTGCTGCCCTGGCGACGAGCGCGGGGCGCGGCGCAACAGTGGAATGACGGCGCTGCATGCGCAGTGGTTGTTGACAAGTTAAGCGAGGCCAGGCGATAACGCATCTCGCCTCGCCATAACTCGAGCCCCGCATCCGCCATGGTACTCTGCCCATTCCCACGGTTGCATTCATAATACCCCGCAGCTCATTCTCGTCATTGGAGATCTCAACATCCCGCATAGGGCGCACGACCTCCCCTACAAGTTCAAGAAGCTGCTCCTGCCCGGCAAGATCCAGCAGATAATCTCGCCGGGAAACCTTTGCGACCGCGACACCTACGACTACCTCCGGGGCATTGCCTCGGATATACATGTGGTGCGCGGCGATATGGATGACGCGCCGACGCTGCCCCACGCAAAGGTGGTCGTGCACGGCGCAGTGCGGATTGGGCTCGTGCACGGCCACCAAGTTATTCCGCACGGGGATGCGAATATGCTGGCGGCGGTGGCGCGGCAGTTGAATGTAGATGTGCTGGTGCACGGATACACGCATCAATGGGAGGCGCGGGAGAGACTGGAAGATGGCAAGTTGTATGTGAATCCGGGGTCCGCCACTGGCGCCTTCTCAGCCGTCCTTGGGTACGTGACGTTCCTTGGTCCGCTGCTTCTTTCTCATGCTATTTGCAGTGACGAAGTAGACCCCAGCTTTTTACTTATGGATGTCCAGGGCATCTCGGTGACGACATACGTCTACAGGCTGGTTGAGGGCGAGGTCAAGGTCGAGAAGGTCGAATACCGCAAATCCGGGCATGATGCTGGGGGCATGGTTGGTGTGCTTGGCTGAGTCGTGCAATCGTAATGTGATTATTACATGGAGCGCCAATTTGTACGTATGTAAAGGTTTGGATGCTATGACAGTTGCTTGCTTACTTGGCGATACGCTCAAACACCCATCGCGTTCCATCCCGTCGCTGCACCACCTCCACTAATGGCATTGGCCAGGATTTGGGACCGAACGATACCGGGCACCATACACGGGCTTCTGTCTTCTCCGCGTTGTATTTGGGCAGAGGATAGTCTTGTGGCTTGCCAAATATGCAGAGGGTCTTGGCAACCTTGCTGGTCCATATTCTCTCAACAACCGTGATATCTAGTGGCGAGTTAGCGCCATTTGTGGCTCAGAGTCCTGGGGGTCTACTTTTGATCCATGTTCGCTTCTCTGTGCGCAGCATCTCGCCATATACCAGCATGTCCGGAGCAGGGCTGGCATAGCTGACAATACTTGACGAATGTATGTAAACATCTTCGGTCGACCACATCGAGACATAAGGTACGCGTCCAGCGCTTTTTCCAGCGGATATTTTTACGCTCGAGTCGACGAGATCCTTTCGTATAACAACCTGATCGATAAAGCCAGCCATGAGCATCTGTCGCAGCGCAGCGCATTGTTTATTTGATGGAGGCTTCATCAGCGGGTCAAGGGTGAACGATGATAGCCCCGGGCACAGCCGCTGCACCAGCTGCGTTAGCTGCCGGCGCAGAAGCCGTATCTCATGCATGGCCTTGGAGCGCATCTGGTTCTCGGCGCAAAAATCTTCTGCGACAGTGCCATTGGCACAGGCGTATTCGTATGCCCCGACAGCATTCAACGTTTTCAAGATATCGCTCGAAGGGTCTCTTCCCGCATGACGCTATGCGACGCATTAATAGCGTATTGAACCAGTCATAAACCCACCATGATTGCATCATAGTAAGCCTTGCGAAGCCTCCGGCGCTTTTCCTTCGCATCGAAATCAGCCGACTGTTCATCATCGTCGCATTCCTCGTCTTGAGCATCAATGCCAACGAACTGCTCTGCAATAAATGGGTCCCCAACGGACATTGCGGCAACAATCGCGACAATATATGGTAAGCAGTTAAACTGGTTGCCGATGGCGAGCCTGCCCAATGCGGTGAGCGAGAGGCGAAGGATGATACTGACAGCTTACATCTTGGCGAAACGAGGAGCCACAGGAAACGCGGCCATTAGCTGACCGACTTGGGTGACCTTGAGCTTGTTCCCGTCCAAAGCACCAAGATATGAAAGCAGCTGCATGAACATATTCAATGATGCCAAACTCCAACCGGAAGATGGATACCTTTTCTGAGCGCTTTAAAGCTATGCGATCTGGAGGAGTGGGAAATGGAAACCGTATTATGTTGTCCAAGTACATGCTCTTCATCTGAAGCACGATTCCTAGGGGCGTTGAGCTATTATCAGCATTGTCATTTGTCTACCTTCTATTGGCATTCGCAGAATTTCCGGTTTGGAAAACTGCTCAAAAACATCGTTGAAGACGGCAGAGGAGTACAATCGATAGCAGTGTCCAGGTCCGACACGGCCTGCTCGACCCGCACGCTAGCAAATATAGTTAGACAGAAGAAGCTAGTCAATGCTGATATACTTGGTCGGCCGACGCTTTTGACGTCCAGCCAACGGTGAACTTTTGAACACCAGTGCTTGCATCGTACTCTCGCTCCTTGACTTTGCCACAGTCAACAACGTAGCGCACGTTCGGAATCGTAATAGACGTTTCGGCAACATTTGTCGCGACGACACAAAGTCGATAGCCTTCAGGCGGCGGTTTGAAGACTTCCATTTGCTTTTCGGTCGACAGGAGCGAGTAGAGCGGCAAAACGTAGAGGGGAGCTGGGGACGTGAGTTAGGTATAGTGGCATTAAGGCATACAAGCAGCGAACCGTTATCACAGGATTCGTCTTCATCCTCCGCTTCATCACTGTCAGAGCCTGACGAAGCCATCTCGTCGTCGTCAACGATAGGCTCCTGATCAATGCCAAAGTCGATTTCATCGGCTTCATTATCCGCTGGGGAGTATAAGCAATTGCGATTGATTGATCACTCGACTGCTTACTTGTTCTCGGGGGCAACTTCAAATTATCCGGAGCAGCCTTGTTCTCGGCAGATGATTTCGGCGCCACATATGACGAGCGGGCAAATTTACGTCGGAGCTTCCGACACAAGTCCAAAATCTCATTCTGACCAGTGAGGAACACCAAAATTCCTATTAGCGTGAATTTCAGTGCAGTCAGTGCAGTCAGACATACCACCCTCGGGAAGGCGTTTGTGGATCTTGCAGACCTTGACGAAGGCTTCATGGATATGGTCAATATGAGGTGTACGACGGTTGAAATGAATTTGAACCTAGTGGAGAACGTTAATTCCAAAGCACGAGGCCAGTGTCACCAACCGGATGCTGGCGGGCATTGATGCGAATAACAGGCGGCACTCGGTCGAACAGCGTTCTGTTCTCGGTAAAGTCTGACACACGCAATGTTGCCGACATAATGACGATTTTCAGCGGCTATCAATGAACCTCGATCACGAGAACGAAGCGTAAGCAACGATGACACACCTTGGCATCCTCACCACGGGAGACCATTTCGTCCCGCAATCGCTGCACTCGGCTCAGCACGCCGATGGCAATGTCAGTGTTCAGGGACCTTTCGTGCGCCTCATCGACCACAACGCACGAGTACTTGCTTAGAAGAAAGTCCTGAGAAAGCTCGCGGAGAATTACACCGTCGGTCATGAACTTGATGGCGGTGTCGCGGGACACTGTCGCATCATATCGAATTTGATGCGAGACGACAGACGCCGGAACATTCAGCTCGTGTGCCACGCGTTGACTGGTCGATATAGCAGCAACACGTCGAGGTTGTGTGACTCCGATCATGCCTGGGTTGTCGCTGCTCGGATGGCCATATCCTGCCTCGTATAGAAACTGCGGGATTTGAGTGGTCTTGCCGGAACCAGTTTCACCACAGACAATGACGACAGGGCTTGCACGAATAGTTTCCATGATAACCTGTTCCTCGGCACACACGGGCAGCTTGAGGCGATCTTCTTGAATATGCGGGAAGCGATTGGGTATGATATAGAATGCCTAGGGAGATGCAGGTGAGCCACGTCAATAAGCAGACATTCGAACCTTTTTGACCGGTGTAGTTGGGGCGGGAGCGGGAGCGGGGGCGGGCGCGGGAGCGAGAGTGGCTAGTTCTGCCTTGGGCTGAGCAGGACCAGCATGCTGTCCATTGGAGCTGCCCGATGCAGCCTGTTGCGTGAGCATATCCAAGTCCCATCCAGATTTAGTCGGCAATGTAACTTTGTCGGGATCGTCTGCATCCGAACTGGATGCATCAGAGCCATCATCGGAGCTACCCTCGCTAGACGAACCATCGAATACTTGGACCTCAAATTTGGCCTTCTTAGCTCCGGCCAAAAGCTCGCGTGCTGTGGTGAATTTCTACCACAAACATCCGGGTCAGCATGCAAACACGAATAGCATGTAAATATTGCCTTGATTTTGGGCCTGGCGGCCACCACGGTCATTGATGTTTTAATGGCGACGGGAGTCTCGTTGGGCTTGAAAACTGCTGGTTCAGGAGCATTATCATCGTCCGAAGCTGTTCTCTCCTGGAAGAGGCGAATATTGGCGTCTGATCGGGGGAGCTTTCCGCGCTCCTCGATTAACGCGCGTTTCAGCGCCTGTTTCTTCGTTTCTTTCTAATTCACACAACAATTGAATTCAGATTATCATTGCTGCAAGGAGTGTACAAACGCCTTGGCCGAGCGTGCGGGAGGAGACCAGCAACTCGGAGTGGAAGGACGAGTCGGCAAGCTTGGAAAAGAGCTCGACGCGCGCCTCCTTCTTGAGCTGCTTTTCGACAAAAGCATCCATGCGCTTCCGCTTCTTTGCAGTCATTTTCTTCTTCGGGGGCTGCGGACGACGGTTAGCCAGAATATGGGCAATAAGAGAGGGATGACCTCTGATGCTGCGCAGGGCTCACCGCCCGCCTCCCTGTCCCTGTCCACCGGCAACATCACCAGCTCGTTCGAATCCACACTTATAAGGTTCAATGTTCATCAAGTGCAATAGGCGAATTACGACTGGGCCACAGACTTGTGCGATGACTCGATTGGCGCAAACGATATTTCGGCAGAGTCGCCGGGCTCGGCGGCCGTGAACATTGCATCCTGGTGATCCTTCCCACCCCGCGGCTTGGGATGCGGCTTCCCACGGATTGCGGACGACGCGCGCGCCTTTTCATTATACCGAGAGCGCTGGCGACCCATGGATGGGGGATGTCGCGATGTCGGGCTAAACAAAAATGCTTGAGCAGTCAGTGGACTGGCAGCAACACCATTCGCCGAGGGTTCACGGGAGCGTAATCGCATTGAGTGAGGCGGTTCCGCATACTACCCACGCAGTATTGCGTGCATATGCATATGTTATCCTTGTGAAAATGATGGCGAATGCCGCTAGCAGTAATGCTGTTGATTTACACGTTCAATACGACACAGCATCAGCTCTGCAGCACCCAGCACGGGCGGGCATGCGCTAGAAATCGATGGCGCGACCGCTGCGCTCCCAGTCGCCATACCGCGTCGGCTCCCGACCCCGCGGCCCGCCCACCTCGCCCGTCTCGTCATTCCGATACTCGCCCCCGCCGTCGGAATCACTATCCGCGCCGGTGTCCGCGTCCTCGGTGACTAGATCGCTCGCATTGGCGGGGTCAGGGCGATTGTGCTGTTGGACCAGGAGTTCGAATTCTCGCTGCTGGGAGCGATCGCCGAGCGGGATGGGGCCCTGCCGACGAAACATCCCGCTATTGGTGTCTGCTTCTGCCGCAGGACGCGGCGGGGCGTTCTTCGCGGTGGTGAAGAGTCGGTGCCGGGCATGGCGCAGTGGGATGAGGACACGATGCATTGACATCAGCAACGTGTTCACGTCACCGATGCAACATTTTCCGTTTGAATAGAAAAACAGCTGTCAGACAGTGGCGCGCCCTCGCCGTGCTCCATAAATGGAACAGGCGAGGTCATCAATGCGGTGCTAGGCATCCGCCGCTTCCCTCTTGGACGCGCCACGTGGCTCCTCCTCCAGCCTTCATAGTGTGTCTGAGTTGAAAAACTGAGACTGACGACAAACTACACACAGATCCTGTGAGTAAAGTCGATGGGCGGCAAGAGTTGGCGATGCGGGGCAGGGCAGGAGGCTGCTTTGAGTGACAGCAAATAGGCGGATTATGGGAGAGCAGTGGCTGCGGGTCTGTCTCGCCGATTCAATGCAGTCGTTGCGGCAAGCACCCATTGCTGCCAGGACCAAGTCAGCTTGCCTGTCTGTGAATGCCGCCTGCCAGCATTGCCTCTGACAGCATTGCCTCTGACAGCATTGCCTCTGACATGTTATCCTGCCCATTCTCATTATCCTGCCCATTCCTATACAGCATGGCCATCCACTCCCACCACACTCTATGCTCATATACATAGAATAGCAGCTTGCAGGTAATAGGTCTGGACTGCACTCCATGTGGCCTATGGATCTGCGGCTTATAATACACCACCATGCAGCCCCATCTGCTATAGCTTGCCTGCCACTAATCCATCCTTAATCTCCCCCCCTTTTTTTGTGGCACCATTTGGAAGCTGCATCTTCTCACCACTGCCTTGCCTGCCCACACCCTCTTCCTGCCTTGCTTTACTTTTTCTAGTGGCCCGACAATACCCCACTGTGCTGGTGGTGAGATGACCAAAAGCAAGGGCAAGATTATGTCTGGAGCAGCCCAGTTAATAGTGTTGCCATATGCCAGAGTGCACAAGGACTGTTTCTTGAGGCCGGAATTGGAAGGAAGGCAGACAGATGTCAGTGGGATGGAATGTATTTCTTAAGTTTGTGTTGGCTAGCTTGTGATATTGTGTGTAGTCATGTGAGGAGTAGATGCCAGCCGGTGCTGGGCTTTAGATGTGGGTTGGGAGAATGTCCTGTGGAACAAGATATTTATTTGTCAGACTTGGCATACACACATTTCTTTTATACTACTTTAAGACCTTCTAGAACATTCTAGAAGGTTCCATACAACATGTGATCTGCTTAAAAAGAGACTGCTAACTAAGTGGACACCACAGAAAGAGATCAATTTGCAATTCATTTGACTTGAACAGCGTTACAAATACACAACATTCTACATAACATTCCTGTGTGCCAGACGCAATGCTTGATTGAATCCTATTGTCTGTCAATGCCGCTGCAACATCAAGCACCGCCCACTATGATCTTGCACTCTTATGTGAGGGCGGCATCAAATCCTGTCACACATGACTCATTCATTCCCAAGTTCTTCAGTATCCTCCACCTACTATGATGACTGACTTGGTGGTAGAGGAGATAGGCATAGGTGAAGAAAGTAATAAGGGAATGAAGTTCAATTAGGTGCATTAGCCAACACTGGCATTGACACAACAGGAAAGAAAAGAGACTATTACACCTTCCTGGACTTGGTGTACTAGTAGGTCAAGAATGTATCAACAGTGCCTTGAGCTGTAGCTGTGATGACTGACTTGGCGGTAGAGGAGATAGATGTAGGTGAAGAGTGTAATAAGGGAATGTAGTTCAATTAGGTGCATTAGCCAACACTGGCGTTGACACAACAGGAAAGAAAAGAGACTGTCACAGTAGCACTCAACTTGGCTCATTTTACTGCTGGCTGCATACTGGTTGAGCCCTTGCTCTTGCCCTCTGAAGGAAGCATACATTTTGGTGCTGCCCTTATTAGTGTTGGGATAATAACAAGTGGTGCCACAGAACTTTTCAAAGGTACTGCCACTTTCTTCTCTTGCTGACACAATTCATTTCTGCTACATATGAGCAGAGCCACTGGGGCATCAGAGGTGGCAGGAAAACCAATTATTGTGATGACCGGCTCGACGGGGAGGATAACCAGGAGGGAGAGGTAGGGAGGAGAGGAGGCAGAGAGGAGGTGCAGGGGTAATTAGGTGTATTAGGGTCAACACCAGTGTTGACCCTAATACACCTAATTACCCCTGCATCTCCTCTCTGCCTCCTCTCCTCCTCCTCTCACCCCTTGGGTTATCCCTCCCGTTGAGCCGGTCATCACACTGTAGCCACAATGACTTGCTCATTGCGCATGTACTGTGGAGCAGATAGACAGCTGAAGAGCAGTCTCTTTTCTGTTTACAACAATACATTAAGTTCCACAGATCCTTGGTCCCCCCTCCACCTTCTCCGCCACTCTTCTCTTCACCAAACCCCACACGTACCATATCTCTGCATGTTGCCGAATCAATACTAGTTGCTGTAGGGTCCTATAATGCAGTGCCAAGACCCTGTTCTGAGGCATGTCCCCAACCAGACCCAGCAAATTGTGCACCACCATACTACTAAGGAAACTAGCAAACTGATCAAGATTGGCCAACATGGGGATGTTGATGCCAAATAGCTACTGCATAATGCTCAGGACCTCTTGCACCATGGTTGACTGCATGTTAGTCAGCACCTAATCTGGGCTGGAGCCTGACTCAAAATTGTCCAGAAGCTTATTGATCAGCATGGCAACAAGCTCCTTGATGCTATCAGAGGGAGTATGGGGGGCATTGGATGACATGGTTGACAGGGGTTTGTGCTGGCTTAATGGATAAAAATGCCACACTCTTATACAAGGGCAGCATCCACAGCCTCTTAGTTTGTCCAATTTGCTGCAGACAATTGGAGTGCACTTCATCTTTGTTCCAGTATGATTGGTCTGTGGAAGGTATGGCGATGGGACACAGTGCACAGTCCACTGGCAGCATGCCAGGGTGGACTTGCCTAGTCAGCTGGACTTTACATTGTAGCTCAGTGGACGCGGCGTTGCCGAAGCAATGAAATTCAATTCACAGGCGTCCGGCTAGGCCTACACACCACGTGACCTTTTTTCTCTCATTCCGCCACAGCATCAGAAACCTCCAACGGAATAATGACCCTCTGCCGTGCAATATGCATTATGCTATTTGCCGCTGTTTCTGCTAAAAGCGCAACCGTTGAGGCAAGTGCCAGCTTTGATGATCTGTTCAATACGCCAAACGTCGACGACCCGAAATTTTTTGATTTTTGGCCAGAAACGCGCCAAGCCCATGTATTGGATGAATCCGAGATTCCTGAAGCTGAAATGGGTTATCGAGATCATCCGGGGCAACCTGCTTCCTCCTCCGGTTTTATTGCCAAGGGATACCCACCCACTGGCCGCGACATGACTTGGCCAAACCCTCCATTGCCTTACACTGCTGTTCAACCTGGTTTCCCATCTTCCGTTTCTCCTTTCAATGGATACGAGCTCCCTAAGTATGCCACGGCTTTACCGCCTGGTGCCATTTCCATGCAGCTTACTTCCCAACTGTATCCCAGTTTAACCGTTCAAAATCCAAATATGCCACCAATGCACCAAGGCTTTGGTAGTGAGCGCTTCCATACTTACAGCGCTCACCAACCCAACTCTCCACCGCATCAAGCTACTGTCCTGCAGCAAATCACTCAATACCCAACTGTGCCACCGATGCATCAAGGCCTTGGAAGCGGACACTTCCATCCTTACAGTGCACTCCAGCCTGGCAATCCATCACATCAAACAGTTGTGTCGCAGCAAATAACTTATCCCACTGATGCTCTGCAAAGGTCGTCAATGCCCCAAATCTCTACTCCAGCCCAGACCAGCAATTCACAGCCAGTGGACCCAGCGCTACTACATGCACCAGAACAAGCAAGCCAGCCAAATAGCCCCATCTCTCTCAGAAGGAAACCACCAGCCGCGTCGCCCAAAATCTCCAGCCAAGCCCCGAAAGGTATTTCCAAAAGGAGCTCAATGCCTCCTAAACAGAATAATTCAAGCGCTATCAAGTATGAACTTGAAATAAAGGCCCGCCGAGACAAGATCAGAAATGAGTTCACAGAGCAGCAGAAACAGGATATACTTGCTTTCGGGGAGCGAAAAATCAAATGCGAACATTGCAAGCAACCTATGAAGCTTTGTCAAGCTCCATGGCATTACCAGAGCAAGCATGGTCGTATGGGTTGCAAGAAAATGGCCCACTGTGATGACTGTAAAGTGGATATTCGATATTCAAATGCTGCTGACCATCATGTCATAAATCAGCACTGGTACAAATTTAATCCCCGAAGTATCAGGATATAAAAGGCTGTGCTACGTAAGTCTAATCGTTTGAAAACAGAACGCCGAGACAGGATCAGAAATGAGTTCACAGAGCAGCAGAAACAGGATATACTTGCTTTCGGGGAGCGAAAAATCAAATGCGAACATTGCAAGCAACCTATGAAGCTTTGTCAAGCTCCATGGCATTACCAGAGCAAGCATGGTCGTATGGGTTGCAAGAAAATGGCCCACTGTGATGACTGTAAAGTGGATATTCGATATTCAAATGCTGCTGACCATCATGTCATAAATCAGCACTGGTACAAATTTAATCCCCGAAGTATCAGGATATAAAAGGCTGTGCTACGTAAGTCTAATCGTTTGAAAACAGAACGCCGAGACAGGATCAGAAATGAGTTCACAGAGCAGCAGAAACAGGATATACTTGCTTTCGGGGAGCAAAAAATCAAATGCGAGTATTGCAAGCAGACTATGAAGCTTTTTCAAGCTCCAAAGCATTACCAGACTAAGCATCCTGGCATGGTTTGCAAGGAAATGGCCCACTGCGACGACTGTGGAGCAGATTTTTTATATACAAATGCTGCTAATCATCAAGTCACAAACCAGCACTGGGACAAATTTAATCCCTTATCTGATCCTGTTTCCGGCAAATGATGTATGGATAATGAAATTCGATATTACTAAGACAATCTACACTATTTTAGCTCAGATGCTTGGATTTGGTTGGTGGCCAACTTGACCATTGTGACTTTTTCTTGATAATCAACACAGCCCATTTTGACTTCTACAGAATGCACACATGCTCCTGCCAAATTCTAACCCAAGCAAACCTCAGCCAGGTAGTGCACACTAGAAGATGACTAACCAATGCCCCTATGCTACCACCACCACCACTGCAAACAAAAATGCACCTAGCACTGACTGCCTACATTTCTTCAGCATGGCACATTTCATCATAGACCCCTTCAAGGAGGCTGAGCTACTCCTGAAATCTGCCCATCCAGCCAGCTTGCCAGCCCAGTCAATTGGGATGTAGCCGTACTTCCATGTAGAGTAGCTTGATAGGAAACTTGGACTGCATGTCTCACGTCTCCAGTCATCTATCAAGATCTCCACTCCGTTTGCATCCAGCTCCTTGGCCATGGCTGTGTGCGTGCGTTGGTCTAGTTCTACATGTATCTCAGGGTCTATCATTGGGTAATTTAACAGATGCTCTCAGGTTTCTGCTGTGCCATGACAGTGCCGGCATTGGTTGTCTGGGTACAGTGTGGTGCAGAAGGACGGTTAAGAGCAGTCTCTTTTCTGTCAATCAAAATATACGGAGAGTTCCGTTAATCCTGACCCCCCCTTCCCTAACACACAACACCCTACCTACCCCAGTACCACATACAGGTCTGGGTGCCAGAGATGCTGGCATGGCATGAGCGGGAGCAGTGCAAGGGCTAGGCAGGCTTGGAATAACGCATGTCACTGGGCTACTTCTGTGCTGACTTTGGACGGGATATAGGCACTAATAAGCTTAGCGGGGTTCACATTGTCTGGGAGCGCAGCAGGTGTGCG
>QZWS01000103.1:0-26884 GCA_004114245.1 Zoopage sp. CT-All
AAGGCTGCTAAACTTAAAGCATGTGTCTTGTGAACCATGTGGGTCTAATATCTTAGCTGCAAAGACATGCAAGCTGCAATTATCCAGGACTAAATAAAACTTTGTTTTGCGCATACGGGCTACACAATTGATGCGATGAAGTAGGCGCAGCATTGAAGATCCATCTTGCCATGCTTTTAACTGATGCTCATAGAAAATATTATAAGTTTTGTTGATTTCAATTCCTTTTAGTGCTTGTGGGCATTTTGATTTACCAATTACTTGTAGTGCAAGCTTCTCACCAGCAGCACTAACAATGGGTGTGATAGTGATCCGCTCTTTGCTGCGTTTAACACCATGTGCATCAGAATTTGATGTGACATAGGAGCGAGAAGAAGTTGTGTGATATTGCAATGCAGTTTCATCTAGATTCCAAATATCACTTAATGCAACATCTTGTAATAGTTCTCGGATTTCCTCTAGTCGGATTTCAATTGCAACTGAATCAGCAGAACTGTGTTCACCACAACGTTGGCGACTGCTTGTATTGTGCCGTTTTAGATAATTGTCAAGCCATCCATTAGAGGCCTTGAATTTCTGCAAACTTAGCTTCAAGTCCTTGTCAAGAATGCCTTCATACTGGATAAGAATCATATCACGAAAATACAATGCCTTGTTTTGTAGAACATCACCAGTGATGTTGAGCGATGGAGCATCAATTTCAACTCGCATATGCCACTGGTACAGCATATCTTCAATGAGCGCCATCTTGAGAGGTGCTGCCAAGATTTTGCTTTTCTTTGCGCCTTTCTTGGCATCTAGCATCTCCATGATGGCATCAGCCTCTTTCATCATCTTCACAACAGCTGGACGAGATATGCCAAACTTGGTAGCTGCAAGCTGCTGAGTGTTGCCACTCTGTACAAACTTTATGACCGTCAACTTCTCATCTAATGACATGCGCTTGCGTTTATTGGTATGCATCCGGGTGCTTGACAGTTGCTAGGTTTTGCAGGCGGGTTGGATTTTTTTGAAGGCAAAGACTAGACCACCCCCACCACCACCCCGCCAGATGCCTGGAAGGCAGCATGCTAACCTCGTCACCCATGAACATAAATATTGCGCACTATTCGCGCGTTGCATCTATCCGTCACATGTCTACAACAGGGTCATAGAACCGGGGTGCTCGAGGACGCGGTGTTTGTTTTTTCATGGATGGCATGGATGAGGCGCATGCCGCTCAATGGCTCTGGTTGCACGGAGGGCTGTGGTCCGCACCACTGCCATTGCCGAGGCCCAAAAGGATGGGAGTGTCCTGCTTGGCATAGCAAGCGGTGAATATGGTGGCTGCTTGGTAGCAGCAAGTCGCCCACCCACTCCACCATTCCCTCCAAATCCCGATAGACCTTTGGCGTCCCGTTGGATTGTTTTTACATTACGCGGACAATGCAGACAAACTTGGTGCGCAACAGTGAGAACCTCAACTGAGCAAGCTGTAACCGTTATATGTATTAAAGGGCATAATTCCAGCACAGCAACCCGCAGTGCCTCCGCTTTTCTCATACTTCTTCCAACTCCCAGGACGGCTCGTGGACCAACATGCCACATTTGTGCTGTTGAGTGCTGGGTGGTACGGTTCATCTCCTATGGATGATGGCAAGGTGGCAGTGATATCGGCAGAGACCCTCACAGGTTTGTGCAAGCGAGGCAACAAAGTTATCAGTGTGTGATATCTGCAATATATTTATTATTGTTGTTGTTGAAGGCAAAGGCTATTTGCTCTAACAATCATCCTGCCAGGCAATTAAACAACAGCATACTAAACTTATTATGAATCCTATGATAAGATTATAAAGCCAAGGTGCTTAAGGACATGCTACTTTTTTATGGATGGTATAGGTAGAAAGAAGACTAAGCTATATTGTGTTGGCAGGATTGCAGAAAAGGTCATATACATTGGGATGCACACCTGTTGGCAGGATCACAGAAAAGGTAAACCCTCCTAGACTGTGGTATCCCTACCAGACTCACTTATACCTATTGCACTATCTCCCAACATATTAGACAGATAAAGAGACATGAGATGCAGGTGCAGGGATATCTTGTATATATAGTATACAATAGAAAGCAAGACCATAACTTGTGTGGCTAAAGCCATAACCAGAGTATCTATAGCCAGAGCTGAAACCAGAGCAATAGCCATACTGGAGCATCCATGATTAGAGTAACTATTGTATGGAACCTTCTAGAATGTTCTAGAAGAACTTAAAATAGTATAAAAGAAATGTATATATGCCAAATCTGATAAATAAACATCTTGTTCCATAGGACATTCTCCCAACCCACATCTGAAGCCCAGCACTAGCTGGCATCTATGCTGGCAAGGTAAGGGGAGAGGGGAGTCCTTGGGACAAGATGGTGTACTTTGCCAGGCGGGTGGAGAAAAGACAACAGTCACTACAGCCACCCCCTGCTATGTGCTATATGGCACAGCATCTACTCCTCACATGACTACATATAATAGTAACTACTACCATAGCTAGAATATTCATGATCATAGCTAGAGTAGCCATAGCCAGAATGGCCAAATCCAGAACAACTAAAGCCATGACTAGATTGTCTGTGGCTAAAGAAACCATGACCATAGCTAGGCTTAAAGTAACTATGGCAAGACAAGCTGGAGTTGTAGCTGAATAAGTAGCTAGTGATATGACTATAGTTAGAGTAACTGTGGTCAGAACTGTAGCCAGAGTGGTCATTGCCTAAAGCATACAAGTCAACAGCATCATAGTTGTAGCAGATAAGGCTAGCATTCTGGTTCATCTTATGAGATGGTTGATGCCTTCCCTTTTTTCTTTTTTATAACTAGTTTCTTGATTACTGTTACAGCTGTAATGGTTGTAGAGTTGATGCCAATGGCAGTAAGATTTAAAGTAGTAGTAATACTGCTATTAGTCCAATAGGAAAAGTAATAACTACTGAAATGAGGATGACTACTAATGCTATTCTATATGCTAGCTAAAAGATAGTTGCTACAAAAATGCTTTATGGAAAAAAAATATATCTCCCTTAACATAGTGACACCCTTGATATAGTGACACCTTAGAATAGTGACATCCTTGATATAGTGACATTAAACTACTGGACAATTAGATTTCAACTGTAATAGTGACACCCCCCTGTCACTATTTGATATAGTGACACCTTAGACTGTATATACTTATAGTCACTATATTAAGGGAATGAAAATTTGAAAATATACTCTATATTAGTTATTACTATAGAGTATTATGAATTCTAACTTCATTAAATTAACTGCAATCAGCTCAAAGTATGTGAGTAGGCTAGATGTATATATGGTGTATGTGGTTAGGATGGGATTATCTGGGTGGGTGAGTTGTATTTTGTGAAACACAGTATATTTTTTAACTTATCTACAATTAAATCAATCTTAACCCTATTGTTCCCCAAGGTTCAATAAGAATTGCTACTAATTATTGTGTGTAGTAGTGATGAGTAGGTGTCAGTTAGTGCTGAGCTCCAAATGTAGGTTGGAGAATGTCCTGTGAAACAAGAAGTCTATTTGTCAGACTTGACATATACATATTCCTTTTTATACTACTTTAAAACCTTCCAAAACATTCTAAAAGGTTCCTTACAATACTAATGCTATTCTATATGCTAGCTAGAAGATAGTTATTACAAAAATGTTTTATGGAAAATTATATATTTCTCCCTTAAAATAGTGACACTCTTGATATAGTGACATTAAACTGCTAAACAATTAGGTGTCATTATATCAAGGGAGAACTCTGTACCTACAACTTTTTATACAACCTCTTCTGAATTGGGAAATGGCTGTTGGCCACCCAGAGTTGTAAATTCAGTTTCCTGCAACCTTTCCTACAACCAGAGTTGCAAATAGCTGCTGCCTGCCATCCCGCAACACAAGAATGCTTTTCATTTGCTATTCTGTAAGCTAGTACTATTTGTTTAAGTAGAATCTGTAGAATGTACAATGCTCAAACAATGCATACATAATTTCTCAATATAGCAGAAAGAAGAGGTGCTAGAAGGAGCTACCATTGGAAATGAGCAGCTGTGCTTTTGAATGACTGAGTATAGATGACCACATGATCCTCTAAATAATGCTTTCTTCTCTATGTTCTCCACACATGACATCACCAAGATGCCGACATAGTATTAGTAATCCGGCAGTATAAAGGAGAGCAAGTACAGCTTATCTCCTGACAATACTGAAGTTATATTACCCTGGAGACGTCTGAGATCTTACTCAACTTAACAAGCAGAGTGCAGTCGTTTCGTGACTACTCGGCAATCTGTTTGCTTCCCCTTTCTACTGCCGATCGCGCGTCTATCCTTCCTTCTATTGGTACGCATCCAGCACATCACATCGACCCAAGCCGACGACGGATGAACCGTCTGGGACGCCGTAAGCATGCCGTGCTTTCTGGAACGCCAGGCTCGGCCACAGCGTCGTCGTCGCTCGCCATCACCCGCAAACCATCCTACAATGACCCGGCGCTGCTTGGCGTAAAGCTCGCGTCGTCAATAGAATCGACTCGTTTGATGCAAATTCAGCCGGATACGTCGCCGGCTCGACTGCATGTCTATCATATCCAGGTGACGCCGGTGCAGCACTCGGTGGTCCGCGTTTTCAGTGTTCCCAGTGCCGTGGCCCATCAGAGGAAAAACAGCACCGCGTCGTCCGAGTCTTTGGAGCGAGCGCCCGACTCGCTGTGGAAGCTGTCCGGCTCGGTCATAAGCTCCAGCACGGCAGCATCGTCCGCGCCGGCGGCGACATTTGCCCACTCCGGAGCCTCCAATCGGGAACCATTCATTGTGCGGCGAACATTCTCGGATCTCTATGACTTTGACGCGGCGCTTCGAAAGCTCCTCCAGCGCCGGGAGCCCCACTTCGTTTCGCCCATTGCAGAGCTCGCGGGCCGCGATTTTCCCATCGACCCGGCCTCGGCCGCATACCGTGCTCGAGAGCGGGAGGTGCGCATGTATCTACAGAACCTCTGCTTCCTACCCATGTGGGTGCTGGAGCATGAGCTGGTCCGGGGCTTTTTTGGCGTCTGGCCCGCAGACATGATTGCAAATGCGACCATGAAGAAGCAGGAGTCGTCACGGCCGATCCACAGCCACGGCTCTGGCTCGACAACACCAACGATTGTGCATAGCCATACAACAATTGCTGAAGAGTGCGAGGACGACGCTGCCGCATCTGGCGGCCGTTCCAATGTCATCGCTCCGTCCGATGACCCCGACGAAGACTATGAACGAATAATCCTTGCAAGGCTGCGCTCCACACTCACCAAGTCGGAGCTCGTAAATTCCTGGGAGGCGCGTGGTCTGGGATCCCAGCAAAAGACGACCATATCCCAGCGCCGAGCAACGTACAATCCAATAGCCCACCAGCAGTGCCAGGATCGCCAATTCGAGAGCGCCATATGCACTTCGGCGCCCGAGACCTGGGACATCGTGGACCGTCTCATCACGCGCTCTATATCGCCTGTGCAGCAGGCGCCAACCATCGAGCCAAGCAAGTCCACCACCTCCCTTACCTCTGGTTTTTTAAAACCACCCAAGTCGTCGAAGCGAAGTTTCAGGCCGGTATCGTACAATCCCCAGCCGAGAATCTCCGCCGAGATGATGGCTCGAACGAGCCGAGAGTCCGGTCGTATATCTGCTCGTAGCTCGGCGACGTCTGACGAGATTGCGCATATTATGCAGCCCAAATCCCCTGCATCAGTAGCTGGCTCGGTGGGAGCAGCATGGTCCTCCATGGGCATGGGCGCTCGCTCCGAGGCCATGTCTGACGCGATGAGCTTCTACGCCCAGGAGCTGCCCTCGGATGGGGAGGACCAGGCGACCGTCACGACGATGCATGGAGGCAGCAAATCGGACAAGACGCGATCGTGGGTTCCTCTGCACCTCCGAACAACGTCGGCCGGTCGGCATTCTACCAGCGCTGCTCCCGACGATTTGGGCAGCAGTATGGACGGCTCAGCATACGAGTCTTCGAACGTCAGCGAGCCGATCTTGTCCTCGTCCAAGTTCCGAACGGTGCTGCAGAACTTCTCGTTTGGCGGAGGCGGTGGGTTGTTCCGGCGGAATTCCACAAGACAGCTCCGACGTGGGTCGCCATCCAATGTTCCCGACGTGATTCCCGAATCCGCAAGCTTTACGCACCCGAGGGCAAGCCCACGTTCATCACAGCGATCGTCCATGTCAAGCTCGTCGGCTCGTGACGTCGAGGCAAGCAACCGTATATCTGCCATCCTTGACAATACGTCGCCGCCTCGCGCGCAATACACAACTGGACGGCTGAGAAAGGTTCGATCGTCCACCGTCAACTCGGGCTCGTCGTCTGCCCTCTTTGGGCCTGGCTACGGAGTCAGGTATGGCCAAACCTCGCTTCCTCTGAACAGCATGTTGGACGATACGTTGGCCAGAGTGCTGCAGCCAGCGCTAGGCGCCGAATATTTTGCTTCATCGCCCGGAATTATGGCAGAGAGCTCAACGGAGAAGGATATTACACTCTCGCCGCTGCCAACGCCCATTCCAGACAAGCGGGACAAGTCGTTGTCTGTTGCATCGGCGGCATCCTCCGGGACCCCAAGTTCCTTGGGTGCCAGCGTCGATCCCCGGCCCCAGACAGCGCCACAGGCGTCCCCGTACTTCTCCGAGGCCATACACTTTCGCGTTATTGTAGAGCGAGGAGAGCATATTACGGTTCGACTGACGCGCCCCGAGGTTTCAATCAAGGCGCTCCAATGCGCCGCCATTAGGAAATGGACAGCCATTGGCCGTTCCGGTCCTGAGCCAGATTCGGCGATATCCGACCTTGCAACCCGCATGTTTGTCACCAAGAGCGAGGCTGATGGCATGGTCTCGCGCGTGCGCGCCGACACCGAGCTGTGGCGCTTGGTGCAGGAGGAGGAGTCCAAGCTGGCGAACGAGCAGAGCTGCACCGGCAACCGAGACAGCGCTCACGACCGTGGAGCTCTTCCGAGTAGTGCCGTCGTGACCATAACACTGTATTGGGTCTAGAAAGTTCTGCAGCCGCCGCAGCTCTATTGTACTTTGCCTGCTTTGCCTGCCCGCTTGCTGCCACAGACTGCTGTAGCCGCTTTTCAGAGATCGGCATCGACACCGCCGCCCGCATCCCGCCGCCGCTTTGGCGTATTCGTTCGCAAAGTATATCGACAGTGACGCGCGAATCCTGCCGAGTCCTGCTTACAAGTATTGCATGCAACCAAGTGTCAGGCGCTTCAGCTCAAACTCCCCCCTCAAATACCGCCCTTTCAAGATAGCCTCCAATTTCGCGGCGATGAATCGTCAAGGTTGGAGCGCATTATATTATTTAGCGCATCTGATTATTGGTGGCAGCTCCTCGGCAAGGAATGCCTCCCTATCCCCAACTACTTCAACCCTCGAATGCATCCGTGCAGATGGCGAGCGGCAACCCGATGATGCTCGGCCGGCCCGGCCCGCCGCCGCCGCAGACGACAGTGATAAACGGAAGGCCCGGTACTATATCGTCGTGGAATTATCCTGCTATACCTCAGCCGATGCGTGGCGGAGGAGGCGGCGCCACGATGTTGCAGAACGCTGGGTCGCTTATAAACCCGATGGGCTCTCTCCCGTACAGCTCCAACCCCGTCGGTCTTGGTGGACTAATGGGCGCGACGGTGGCGGCTGTTGCTGCATCAAATCTTCCGCGCGCACCGCCACCACCCCCTGTGCTTGATCACTCCGAGTTTCCAGCTCTGGGCGCTGCAACGTCGTCCGTTTCCACCGTTTCTCAGCAAGATGCGAGAACAGGCACGCCTGCGAGCGCTTTGCACGGTGGTGTTGGCGCACATTCCGGGCGACCGTTTACCTCGGATGACTTTCCTGCGCTTGGCGTCACAGTGTCTGGGACAACGCCCAAGCAAGCTCATGGGTCCTTGACGTCCGCACAGATTCCGGTTCCAGCACGAAGAGAAACGGTGCCTCCCGGTAGCTTTGCAGCTGTTACTGCCCATGATGCTGGCCCGATGATGACGAATGGTGTGCATTCTCCATTACGGAGAAGAGGCATCTCGTACGATGCTCCTGGCTCAGACGCAAGCAGTGCGCTTGGGGGAGCATCCGTGCCGATATCGATAAAGCATGGTATGGTTGCAAGCAATGCCGCCATTTCCTGACAGCATGGCTCTAGTGGGACGTGCCACCAGCTCAAACAACGTTCCGCCGTCTTCCGTCGCATCAAGTTCTCCGCGGCCTGGCCACATGGAAAAATCATACGCCAAGGCATCAGTCAATGGTGGCGACTTTGCAGCGGGCGCTTACGAGACAGCATCGCAGCCTCACCCGCAATTATATCCTGGCACAGGTTCTTCTGAGTACGCAGGTCAGGAATCGATGCACGTTCAACATGGTTTTTCTCCGGCATTGTCTCAACACCACACAATTGCCGAGAATATGGTATATACGTCGCCGAATGGCCAGCACTCGGCATATACGCAGCCTCGAGTCATGAGCTATGCCAGCGCCTCTCCGTTTACGACGCTGCACGGCGGCGCCCTCTCTGCACAGGTCAGCGGCATGCCGCCTCCAGGCCAAGGGACAATCAACCATTTGGACCAGCAACCAGCACCGCGGATGACGCTGGTGCATCCCTCCCCGGGTCCTTACGGTGGCGGCGATGTACCAAATTCTGCCGGACTGACCCTGCCAAATGTGCCACAGCCGCAACCACCGCAGCCGTCGCAACCACCGCTCCCAAAACCGCCAGCAGTAGGAAGTGCCTACCAATTCAGAATGCTGGGAATGCGCGATGTGTTGAATGAACTCCATTCCGACCAAGTTGCCCTGTCGCGTGGTGCTCCGGTCGCGGTCCCATCGATCAATCTGTATGTCGAACTGCGTAGCACAGCATTATGCTCATCATATCTTGTAGGCCCTGGCCACTGGCTCTTGCATCACCGTGGTCAGAGCCACTGCTGTCTCTTGTTGAGCCCATGGGTCCCTACCTCCCGCCCTCCTTCTCCGTACCGAATGTCCCGCCGCCACAGCAAAAGATGGGCTCCTTCGACGACAGCACACTCTTTTATATCTTTTATACCATGACGCGCGATGTCCTGCAAGAAGCAGCAGCGCAGGAGCTGTATAATCGCAATTGGCGGTTCCACAAGGAGTATCAATTGTGGCTGACAAAGGACACGTCTCCAGCAGCGGCATCGGTGGAGGTGCAACGGACGGCAACGCACGAGCAGGCGCAGTATGTAGTATGGGACGTAGCGGCGTGGAAGCGGTTATCGCAGTCCATGCGGATTGCGTACGATGCGCTGGAAGAGCGGCCCACGCTGATCAACAATGGGCAAGGGGGAAGCATGATTAGTATCCCGATGGCGGCGGCTCCTGGCCAAAACGGCGGGCTCCAACAGCAGCAGATGGCCCAGCGCGGGCATTTTTCATCGGTGCCGACGCAACAACAGCAGCGCAACCTCCTTGGCGCGTTTATGCGATGATGAGCGCGATGGTGTGGATTGACTGGAAGCGGGCGTAAGTGGCGTGTTATCGCTAGCTTTGCAGCGTTGTACATTGCATCGCAGGCAACAAGCGGACCTACATATGTACGTTTGGTTCTTTATGCTCTTACGGGAGTGTGGTCATGCATTTTGTGGCGAGCAGGAGCACAGCCCCGGATCGATATACCATGCTAGTTGTTCAGCGCTCTGATCAGCGATCCCCACTTTGTCTCAACGTTGCCTTGTGGCGATCGGGCGATGCATTCTCACGTGTGCTCCCATGTCTCGGCCCAAACCCACATTTGCCATTTTCAAGGAGCGCGCCGAGGCATGCGGCATAACGCGCGAGGAGCTGGACATCGTGGGTCGTGCGCGGAACATTGCCATGCGCCGTGGTGAGTAGCCACACTTCTGATGTTGCTGGGATGTCGGCGTGGGTAGTTCTGGTAGGCGGTATGGGCGGTCTCGCGGCAGGCCTCTTTTTTGGTACGTTGCCGGCGCAGGAGTATCGCTTGGTTGACTCGCGATTTGGAGCGTAGCTCGGAGGAGAGGCTTTAAGGGACCGGGGATGACGCTGACGACCATCGCTGGCTCCATGTTTGGTGCTCAGCTGGGGCTGTACGCTGGCGCTCAGGCCGCTATTGAAGAGCTGAAGAAGCTGCCGGATCCGCAGAAATTCGTCAGGCTTGCAAAGGACATTAGGTCGGTTCTGGCACTTGCCGCCTATGTCTTACTCGATGTGGCTCCAGGGACGAGTTGATAAGCAATCGCCGGCGTCCCCAACATGGTGTTGACGCCATTGAAAACCATGAAGCTCAGGCACAGGGTGAATTCAGTGGTCGAATGGGGCAGAGCGACGGCGAGGATGAGCCTGCGGCTAGAGGAACGCGTTGGGATAAGCTGCGAGCCATGCGAGCCAATCGCTCTCGCAAACACGACGCGGAGGAGATCCCAGGCACACCAGCGGATGGGGGAAGTGCAAAGAAGAGCAGAACCAATCAGTACGGAGATCCAATCGATGACGAGGAGGCTTGAGGCTCTTGGGCCCCAAGCTGCCATGCCGAGTTGCTGGTGCGATGCACATTGTGCTGTTGCTCATGCCGATGTGCATATTTGTCTGTGAGCGTCGATTGGCCGATTCCCAGTGTCATCAATTACTGACCGCCACACATCATGCACCGCCAGCGCCGCGCCGCGCGCGTCCTCGCCGCGGCATCCGGCACCCTCGCCGCCCTCTATATCTACGACACGCACCGCCAGTCCCGCGCCATACAGCGCAACCTCCGCGCCCTCACCACCGCCGCCCTCATCGTCGCAGACTACAAACTGCGCTTCAACGAGCACCAGCCACAGGAGGTCCTGGACGCGATCCATGCGCGCACGGCCGAGCGCATCCTCGATGTGTGCCGGCGCAACGGCGGCCTCTACGTCAAGATGGGCCAGGGGTTGGCGCTGCAGTCGGCGATTTTGCCGGTGCAGTTTAGCCGCGTGCTGCGCGTGTTATTCGACGACGCCCCGGGGATTGGGCTGGGCGAGGTGCGGCGGCTGATCCGGGAGGATATGGGTGCCGAGGTCGAGGAGCTGTTTCGGGAGTTTGACGAGGCGCCCGTGGCATCCGCCTCCATCGCCCAGGTGCATCGCGCCGTGCTGCACGACGGAAGCGTTGTGGCCGTCAAGGTCCAAAAGCCAGAGATCCGCGATCAGATCAAGTGGGATCTGTGGATGTACCGGTGGCTGATGCGCGGCGTCGAATGGTCGTTTGATCTGCCGGTGCTCTGGACCGTAGACTACACGTCGGAGCATCTCTGCCAGGAGGTCGACTTTGTCAACGAGGCGACGAATGCGCAGCGGGCCTGGATGTTTATTCAGCGCGAGCCCGAGCTCCGCGGTCGCGTCTATGTGCCGAGGATACACTGGGACCTGACAACGTCGAGGGTGATGACCGCGGAGTGGGTCGATGGCGTGCGGGCAACCGATCGGGACGCGTTGCGTGAGCTGGGTCTCGCCGAGGTCGAGGTCGCGCGCGCCGTGGTTGATTTATTCTCACACCAGATATTCAACACTGGATTCCTTCACTGTGATCCGCATCCCGGAAATATCTTGGTGCGGCGGGATCCGCGACACGGGACACCGGGTAATGGGTACCGGCGTGGCTGGCGGCAATATTTCCTGGGCCAGACCACTGTCCCCGCACAAATAGTGCTGCTCGACCACGGTTTATATATTACCGAGTCGGATGTCTTCCGCCGACAGTATGCGCAGTTTTGGCAGGCCATGTTCCTTCGGGACCATGACGCATTGAAGCGAATTGCTGCCGAGTGGGGCATCCATGACGTGGACATATTTGCCTCCGCCACCCTTATGCGCCCGTACTCATCCACGGATCCCAATCTTGCTGCAACGGCATCCAGCGAGCAAATGGCGAGCGTGTTCCCTGGACACAGGGTGTCGGCAAAGACGCGGACCAAGGAGGAGAAGGCAGCACGGTACGCTCTCCAGCTAAAGGCCAAAGAACGCGCCAAGCAGTTCTTCCGCGACACCAAGCTCATTCCCCAAGAGCTGATTCTAGTGGGGCGAAACATGAATATCGTGCGCTCGATCAATAAGGAGCTTGGGTCGCCGGTGAATCGGATTCGGATCATGGCTGAGTGGGCGGCCGCGTCGATTTCTTGGAGCCAAGCGGACATTTTTCGTGAGTTGACTCCATCGACGGCCTCGGCCTCCTCCTCCATTTTGGTTCGATGGAAACGAGCGATTCAGTCGCGCTGGAACCGGTGGCGCTTCCGCATTGCTCTGTGGATACTTGAAGCTGGATTCCAGTCGGTGCGGACGTGGCAAATCCTTGGCGGCTGGCTGCAAGGCCGCCGAGGCGGAGCACTGCCCAACGCTGGATTCGAAGACCGACTGGACAGGCAGATGATTGGCGCTGTGGAGAAGGAGTTTGGCATCAAGGTGGACGCAGATGCCTTTGCTGGATGAGGCGGATAGGCGTGGTGGAGAATGCATTTTCATCTCATGCTGCACCGGTCACACCTGCTTATTAATTAACTCCATGTATGGGGCCCTGCGATCCGATGGCAGCTGCGTGTCATCGGGCAATTAACTGATCTCGCGGCAATCGCCAGCCTGCTTGCCCTTCACTCTGTCGAATCGCAACGCCACCTGTCGCCGCCCCGCACCCCTATCTATCGCCGCCACATTTTGCACATGCCGTGGGACGGATTAGAACTCGACGAGGACTGGGCCGACGATGATGTAAAGTCGCGGACAAGCGCGGTGTCATCGCTGCGCGGTGATGGGGCCTACGACGATCCAGCATCCACACAACAGGCTTCCACGGAAGAGGACCACGCCGCGGTTGGATCCGTCATGATACGAACGGATGCGGTGACTGAGTTCGATGGGGCGGTGGAGCGTCCGTGGTCGAGCGGCGGCGGGCTCAAGGATAATTTCGCCCCCTTGGCATTGGAGGCCATGTTTCGGAATGCAGACGGCGGCGGCGGGGCGCCCGTGTCGCATCTCTCAAAGTTCAAAAAGAGGTATTTTACTGCGTGTCGATCGTTTTGGATTCATCCTGGATAGGCTGCCGCCAATAGCGGTGGAGGGAACGCCGAGTCCGCTGAGCGGGCCTTCCTCGGCCACCTATTTTGCCGCCAATACATCGGGGAACGATCTCCAACCGCCACCATCCATGGAAAGCTTGATCACGTCGTCGGACAAATCCACCAGCTTTACCTCTGTCTCCACCGTTCTGCCAGCCTCAAGTGGCGCCGTCGGGGAGATCCCGCATACCGACGATGTCGCAAACAACCTTAGCCGCACTACATCCATGGGATCCGAAGTCGTCGACTTGGAATCGGTGGCAGATGTGTCCGTGGCCGAGGCCTACGGCACGGACGATGAACAGATAAAAATGTCTGCACTGTTTTCTGGCGAGCGCGATCCATTGGCGAACGAAAAGCTGAATTCTCTGCTTCAAACACTCGAATCATCACTCAGTTCGAGCCCCGGACAGCGGCGAGCCATGTCTGCATTTCAATCGTCCATCGGCATCAGCGGCCAACAAGCAAAGCGTCTGAGCTCGAACCCAATGGACACACCGCCTTCTCGCGGCCAATCCATCTACTCGGAAACGTCGGATAAATTTGTCGACCGAGATGCTGCCGCTCCGGGGTCAAATAAGCGGCCAGCGACGAGCCCTGCTGCGATGCTCCTGGGGCGCCATCCGCTCGCAAATAATGAATTCGACTCGGACTTGGATGAAGTCGTCAGTGTCAACATGGATGCTGAGGAAGCAGACGATTCGGTAATAACGACGCATATGAGTACTTCCTCTCCAAGCGTATCGGCGCGCAGCATTCATACGCCTCAAACGCCACGTAAGATACCCAACTCCTTGGCAGTTAGCTCACAACCATGTTGCAGGCCGCCAAGGCAAGGCTATGGGCAGGCATTCGGTGCAGTTTCAGGAGCTTCCCTCGCGAGTATCGCCTTCCTCAAGAGTCTTGAGTCCGCCAACGCGTGGGCAGGATGCAGCCGACAACCCTAATATGAAGTTATTGACGCCTCGGCTGGTCGGCGGCTTCCTAAAATCGTACCAGAACATGGTTTTTGACGATGCCAATAATCGCTGGGTCAGCGCAGCTGGGAACGAAAGCGAAATCAACGTCGATCTTGCTTTGGCCATTGGGGATCGATCCAGCGCTACTGATTTCTCAATGGTGCTCGAGCCATTGAAGGGTGCTGCTGCTGGTGGCTCCAAAGCAAGCGCGATTGCCACCCAAGATATTACTTCTGGCCGGGCACGATCGTCGTCGACACGACCCAAGGACGCGTACACCAACCGTAGTCGGTCGATGCTGATGAGCACGGTGAACGAATCCGCGCATGAAGAAGGGTCGGAATCGCTGTTCTCCGATTCGGTCTTGCTCAAGCAACGCCTCAGCAGAGCAATATCCAATTCTTCTTCGGTCATGTCCGTTCTTGCAAAATCGATTCCTAGCATTCGCTGGCGACAAACCGTTGTGCTTGCACTGCCCAAGCGTGGCATCCATGTTCTGGATGGCTTGGATGTTGTCATGCCTGATCTCAAGCAAGTGGATTTGTAAGCATGCTATCCTGGGAACGAATCTGACGGCGGCTCCATAGATCCTACAACCAGCTCACGTCGCTGTCTGGTCTACCACGCGGCATCTCGGATTTGATTGTGGCTGGAAACAGGTACTGCATTGCTCCATCCAGCAATCCCACTTACATCCAGCAGACTTTCGTCGGCAAAGCTACTGCGCCCATTCACAACGCTCCGAAGCGTCGACGTTTCTGGGAACAAAATCAAATCTCTCAGTGGTATGATTTCCATATATTGACCCTTGAATTGGAGCGATTGCGCAGGCCTGAGCTGCTTCCTAACGTTGACCGAACTACGGGCCGATGACTGTGGAATTGAGTCACTAGCCGGCCTTGCCGATCTTCAGGGACTGGCAACGCTTAGCCTTGCGCGAAATCGACTTACTAAAATTGACGCCGATCTCTCGCAAAACCCGCACCTGCGCGAATTGAATGTCGGCTCTAATGCGCTCCAAGCCCTCCCCGACCTTGCCTCGCTTTCCAAGCTATCGGTACTCATCGCAGGTACGCGATCTCCCTTGCCATGCACTCACTTATGCATTCCTAGACCGTAACGAGCTGACGAGGATTGAATGCTCCAAGGCTAACCAGCATCTGACTGTGCTCCGCCTAAGCTACAACAAGCTCTGTGTCTTCAACTGCGCTCTGTTCCCGCACCTGACGACGCTCTACTTGGACTGCAATCGACTGCATCATGTGGCCCATATCGAAAACTTGACTCGCATGACACGGTTCTCGGCCCGGTCCCAACGCGGCAACATGCTGTACGTTCCTGTCCTCTAAATTTGCTCCCGTCATTCTGCTAGGCGTGTTGAGTTATCACAATTCGCCCGCACCAAGGACCTTTATCTCGCCGGAAATCCATTCTACTCGATTCGCGAAGAACATCTCTTCCCGAATATGGAGTTTCTCGAGCTCAGCTCTTGCAGCCTCACCCGCGTCCACATATCTTCGCCCACGGTCTGGTCCAATTTGCTCGTGCTCAACTTGAACCACAATGGCATCAAGGATATCCGCCCGCTCCGGCATCTCCCCAAACTTCGCAACCTCTTGCTCTTTGGCAACAGAATCCACGATGTGGCTTCGGTCGAAAAGCTTGTCACGTCGTTGCCAAACCTCGAGACGCTGGATATGCGATACAACCCATGCACGATGATGTTTTATGCGCCGCTGGAGCCGAGCGAAAACCACGCACTCTGCTTCAACGCATCCGCATATCAGACCGACGCGCAATGGGTCGAGCGGGATGCACGGTTCCGGGGATACATGGACGACTTGGTGTCACTGGAGCGAAACGCGTACCGAAACCGTGTCATGTACATGTGCGGGACGCTGATAGAATTGGATGGGATCGCCGTAATGCCGGCGCATCACGAGCAGTGCGCAGCGGTGCTGAATGGGATTCAACTGCTGAACAGGAGCGTGGCTGGGCTGAACGGCGGTGCCATGAGGTGCGGCGGGGATGGCGGGGCTCCGGACACACAGCCGAGTGCACAGGCCAGCACGATTATCACAGAGAATGTATCCAGGGGCCGTCAGATGCTGGGCGCCCAGCGCGGGACCTCCAAGCGGCGAAACCAGGACGGCCAGGCTCCTCAATAATGATGAACGCGGATCCGATGTATCTTGTGTACTATCGATGTATTGCATTCACATCTTTCTGTGGCCAGCTCCTTTACACGTATCGCTGCACGACGACGCAATTCAATAGGCCCGCACTGGCCAACTGCGTTTCTGGATCGGAAAGCTCCTTCATGGGAAAAGCGGTGTTGAGGGTGTAGGGTCGCTGCTGTCCAGGCCTTGACGAGTCGATAAAGGCGCGGATATCGCCAACGGTGTGGGTATGATTGAACCTTGCGGTCATGCGCGTTCCATCCGTAAGTCGAATCTGGAGCGACGTCACCGGCAGCGATTGGTCTACGGACAAGCCCCGGGCACCGGCGGTTGTTGATTCGGTTGCAGCCAGCGATGGCACAGCAGCAGGTATCGACGAAGCCATGGCACTGCCCAGTCTCTGGCCTTGGCCCTGAAATCCCGTGGCACTGTCACCCTTTGGCGGCGTGAAATCCTCATCCATGCGCTTCTCCACCCTGACATCGACTCGTTGCCCGGGCATGACTCCCAGCAAATCCTGCGGCGCGTGCCCCGAGTTGATCAGCGCCAGAGAGTCGCGGTTTGCAGGGTCGTCATATCGGTAGAGGCGATGTGGAGTGGTGGAAATGACGAATCCGGAGCGGTAGAATATGATGACGCGGGTGACTTTGGGCGGGGGTCCTGCCGCGCCTTCGGGGGCATCGGCCAGGTTTGGGTCCGGTATGACGGTCGACGAGATAACGTCGCTTCCCAGACGATATCCTGGTCGGTTCACAGCTGGTTATTACGCTATTCGCTGCTGTGATGGAGGACCGTACCTGCACCCGAGAACCGAGGCTGACTCGATACAGGATCGCCATTCTCGTCCTCAGCCTCGTGCGGCATTCCTCCCCTAACATTAAATTGTTTATGCAACGTAAATGCAATTATGTACGCACAGAGCTGCTTTATGGAGAAGATCCTGGACGAGCTGCCGTGCGCGGAAATCATTGTCGCCACCGCTGGGATCCTCGACGAACTGGCCGGAGCGTTCGCCACCTGTGAAGTATCGTTGCGGCTGAGCCGGACCGTCCGAGTCCGAGACTTCTCCGCGACCGGAGTCGGGTCGCGGAGACGCGTTGTTGAAGTCGTCGAGGGTTGCAATGCGCCGGCCCGACATGTGAAACAACTGGCGTGGGCAGCGACTCGTGACCAAATCGGGAGAGAAGTGTTGCATGAACGTCTCCAGTCGCCAATGTCTCATTGTCTGCATTGTGAGAGGTTGATTGAGGCGCCTCTACTGTGGAGATATCGCCTCTACTGCGGGAACATCGTCCCTACTCTGCTGGCCTGCTTGAACGGCGACGGAACTTGCTGATGCCCTCAGACTCGCGAGTAGCGCAGCGTCCGCTCCATCTTGATGCGCAGTGTTCTAATGCCCAAGAAGCTAATTGAGACAGACACAGCAAAGCATCACTTCTTGCGAATCCGCCGCTTGCCTGTGTTATCCTGATTTGGCGCGGGCCGTACTTCCAATGTTCCCTCATGCACATCGGTACCAAACTCGCCGCTCTGGACACGTTGAACGGCGTCCAAAGCAAACGCAAGATCCCTGACTTGCTCCTGAAGCTCTTTGATATCGCCCGTCCTGGCGTCGAGGCTCTGGCGCAGTAGTGTAAGATTTTCCACCAAGGACCGAGTGATCGATTTCTCCTCCTCTAACTTGGTGTGCGCTGCGCCTATTCTGGCTTCGGATCGTTCAAGTCGCTTCTCGGCCAGCCGACGCAACACTTGCTCCCGTTCCAACTGGTCGGTGAGGCAATTGGACTGGGTAGTGGCCTTGTCCAGATCGCGCTCAAGCGATGCCGCCCGCTCGCGCAGCAGCACCATTTCTTCATTGCCACCAGTACCGCTAGTGCCTTGCTGCTGCTTGCCACTGCGCACCAGACTCAGCTCGGCATAGGCCCGCTCCAATTCCATCTCATAGTACAGTCGCTGCGAATCAAGCTGGGCCGCAACCAGACGACTGTACTCGCGCTCGACGGCCTCGTCCTTGGGGTAATAGTCGCTGTACTCGTGCTCTTCGCCGCCACTGTGAGTCCGCTTGCTCAGCTCACTCGCCACATCGACGAGTCGGCCACCAGCGGCCTTATCACGGATCAATCGGTGCACGTAGGCATCGCCGAGGTAGTCCCATACGCGCTGCGTGTCCATCTCGAGCGCGTAGGAGTGCCCCGAGTCGGTGAAATGGGAGTAGGCGTGTGCGGCCTCGTAGCGACCGCAGCCGACGTGGGCACAGACGAGGCAGACCCAGAGATGGGTGGTGGCCGGACACTCGGAGCAGTGCACTGTGACGACGGAAGGGGGAGCGGCACCATCCACAGGCTCGGGAAACGCGAGCGTGTACCGACACACTGGACATCGCTCATCGGCCCACCCACTGAGACATTTGCAATGAAAAGTGTGTCGGCACGCAATGATGGCCAGTCCGGTTACCGTGGCATCGAGCCGCTCGAGGCAGACGGGGCAGGTAGGAAGCTCGGCCAGCAACGGTGTGGCCGACGACGCTGACGATTGCAAATCACTGGCATTGGGAAACACGGCCATGTCCATGCTCGCCACCGGCATGGCAGCAGCATCAACGAATCTCACGGATGCGACACGCACCACCCGACACCGTTCCGGCTCGAGGCTGCTAAACGCGCGGCCGTCGTAATACCGCAGAAAATCGGTGGCGCTCTCGGCATTGCGGAATTTAACCAACGCTAAACTACGAAAGAGCGCCGCATCGCGCACAAGCCGGACATGCGAGATGGCGGCGTCCAGCGTCATAGTGCTGAAACCAATGAATTGGAGAAAGTCGGCGGGGGTCATGGAGGCAGGGATGGAGAGGATGCAGAGCACAAAGCGCTCGTCATCGACGGCCACGTCGGCATCGAGCGGTGCTGTCTCGGTGAGCGGTGCTGCCGATATCGTCCGCCGCGCTTCCCGGAGTGCTTCTCCGGCTGCGGTCTCTCGGAAGAGACGAATGACGCCGTGGTCAAGATGTGTCTTGCCAACCGTGAACGGGATCTCATCGGAGGAGGATGTCGCAGTCGACGATCGGACTGCCGCGTCCATGTCGAAGGATACAATGTCGAGGCGCTGCACAGCTGGGGACTCTGTCGTGGCTTCCCTATCGATGAGGCGGTCGAATATCGACGCGGGCAGCGAGGATTGAGGCGCGATGGCGATGGTTATGTGGAAACAGCGCATGATTGCAGAAGTGACTGCCACGCTACGCCAGTCACACCAAAACAAACGATGGCATCGGCGCTGGATGCATTCCTCGCCTTCGAGGGCATTGATTCGGGAAATTTCGCCGCGAACCTGCACCTGCCGCGGTTTGTGCGTGTGTCCCAGAGGTGGCGGGACTCGCTCAGTGCGGCTGACATCACATCGAGTCTGACGGCAGTGAACCCCGCCTTGGCGGCGATCACAGTGCACGGCGTCCCGGGCTTTGTGGACATGTTTCGGGTTAGTCCAGGGGATGCCAAGATAGCATCGTCTTCATTGTGAGTAAGGCGTGCTTGTGATGCTCTTGACGGTGACGCTCTGGGTTAGGTATCGCGACGGCAAGGTGCGTTGCATGCCCACGTATACAATCAGCTCAGCATGACCCAGATTCAAGGGATCGATTTGAGCTCTGCCATTGCCGTTCACGCCTTGGACCTGCTCAGTGGCACACATCGGGTTTCTACCAGCAGTCCTCTGCACGTCCTGGATCTATGCTGTGCACCGGGCGCCAAGCTCTGCTACATTGCGGATATTCTCCTGCACGATGCCGCTGCTGACCAAAGAAGTGTGCTGTCCACTGTGACTGGAGTGGATATATCGCGGGCGCGACTGGGAACATGCCAATCCCTGGCGCGCAAATACCGCGTGTTGCCAGTGACTCGACTATTTCATGCTGACGGCACCGCATTTGACGTGCACCGACCAAGTGTACTGTGTGGCCGGCGAATCGTTGATGACGCTGAATTATTGAACGCCAAGGAAGCAAAGACTTTGCAACGCCCAGTGTATGCGGACCGACGATGGAGGGACGACCCACAGCACACGCACCAATCCCTACTGTACGACCGCGTGCTGGTGGATGCCGAGTGCACGCATGATGGATCGCTGGTGCATGTGCGCAAGGCCATGTCAAGCAATGGAAGTGTGTTTCTAGACCCAGCGCACGTTGCCGGCGTCGCTGACCTGCAGTTCCGCTTACTCCTGAACGGATGGCGGCTGCTCAAGCAAGGTGGAGTGCTGGTGTACGCCACGTGTTCGTTGACGCGCACTCAGAACGAGTGCGTCGTTGCGCGTTTTTTTCAGCATTTGGACAATCAGGGATGGAGAGATACGGCCACGTTGGAGCCGATCCCATGTGTGGCGGCACTGGATGGGGCTGTCAAGGTGCTGCCTGGACGCGCGGTGGACGGGGCCGAGCGACGTGGGTGGCGATGGCTAGCACGCACGGAGCCGATGACAAGCGGCGTAAGCGGAATGTTTGTTGCGCGGATTCGCAAGAAGACTGGATAGAGCAGGACTGCGTCGTGACAGGGCTATCCTTGGTAGAAGGCAGTACATTTAGGCCACGTGTTTGCAAGCTGACTGCCAGACTATTTGTTGTGATTCAGGGCTCCTCGTGATGCATTGTAGAGATGCACATGATGATTTATATGTTGGAAACTGAAGCGTCGGTCTGGTCTGCTGTACAAAACGCTGGCACAGGGGTCAGCGCTATTGACTGCTCGTCTCTTCCACTTAGAACAGCATTTGACGCCACGCCTCATGACAAAAATCCTGGCTCTTGCCGCCCCCGTCCTGGCATTATGCAGCCTCGCATATACCGTATACGCATCATACACAGTATTATCAACCGAGCCTGGCGAGTTGCACAGCATGTCGGCTGGCATTGACATTGATATCCCCTCATCCAGCATCGACAGGCAAGCTCTAGAAAAACTGAAGCTGTGGAACGCTCTGACAGCGCCCCCACATGAAATCAACGGGTACACCGAGGCTGCTGTGGCTAGCGAGCTCCACGACTTGAGATACTCATCAAAGCATCGACTTGATCTTTCTCAGCATGGTTTGGACTCACAACAGTGGTTGCGGCTGTTCCGTCTTATTCGGATGCACGAGGGTGGGTGGTTAATGGGTGCGTACCGGCTGGCATCGTGGGGGAGCTCGTTCATCACCAGTAGCGCTGTCGAAGCAACCACGCCAACGCTGTTCTCTTTGCTCGGATTCGAACCCATTAGGGCAATTGCCGAGATCGCTTCTATCCCTAAACCCTACTATGACCCCAAACACAGCGCGTATTTGGAAATTCAATACTTCATTGCGTTTCTACGGAATACACTGGGTCGTGGATGGATACCATACACGCGATGGACCCCCTATCCTTCGTTGCGACTCGAAGTCCACGGCAGCATGTTCACTGTTGACCAATTAACGTCAATTGGCAGGATGCTTCGCAACCGTTTGATTTTGCCGTATGACATCTGTCTTGACCATTCAGCGAAACTCCAACTGCTGGTTTATACGAGTATTATCCTCGACAAGGCGTATTTCTGTCCAAATCCGGCAAGCGAAGCAGTCTATAATATCTCGGCACCATCAAAGCACTCAAATAACGTTCGTGGGATGCGTAATATTATTCGGCACTATTCGCTCGATGGGAGCGAACGCAGCTGCGTGTGTGGCAAAGCTGCAAAGCAGATTAACGTTGCGATAAAGGAGTCTCTAGATATGCTGTCATTAGGGAAGCAGACGGAGGATATTAAGGAAACACAGCGGTTGAACATGACAACGTTAAGTGAATGGCTGAAGAGGTGCAAGAAGAATTGCCTCCCTGGGTAGGAGCTGGTGTGGGAGGAAAGAGTGGATGATTTGATAGCTTGACAACAGCATTGATTTGGAGATAGAACCACAGAGTACGCACTTCAATTATGTGTACTAACACAGCATAATTAAAGAGGCGTTATGGAGAGTGCTTGCGTTGCCTGTTCAATACCTTCCCACCAACCTTGGTCACTCTGCTCTGTTTGCCCTGAGAGTGTGAGCAGATGCAACATGACACCTATAATGGGTGGAATGCAATGGACAGCGGGCAATCCATACTACTGATGCAGTCAGCCATCCAGCACAGTGTGAGAAATAGATGATACATTGGCCATAGTTCCTTCCTCCCTGTTGCACTACACCAAGTTGAATTGTCAATGACACTGCACTGTGGAAGGCAAATGTGCATGTTCAGGTGCTGCAGTGTGCCGCCGTTCTGTTGACGTGAGTCTGGCCCAATTGACACTTCTGCCTCCCTTGCCCCCATCCACTGCTCTCGCCACTTGTCCATTGCCCAAAATCCACTTTAAACATGAAATCTCTGCCGCTCCTTGCTTTTGCTGTCTTTGCAGCATGTATCCCTGGCACCCGTGCATCTGATCACCTTACTGTCTTCTCTAAAGACATCCACTACCTCATGATGCATGAGCTCCCCTCAGAAGATCAGGATACATATTCTGCGGTCAACCATGCAGCCTATAACACTGTGAAAAAGCTCGGTGAGGATCTCCTTTGGAAAAGGGTTGAAAATATACTCAAAAGTCTCCACATGCCAATTCCAAGGGTGACTATTGCTGCCCTGCCCAATAAAAGGAAGGGGGGAATTTCCACTTATAAGCAACCCATTTCTGTTAGTGATATTATCAGCGTCATTGGCCTTGACCAACTGAAGGGCGATTCCACTTTGGCAAAGAAGCTTGCAGGCCTCAGCTTGACACCATCAGGTAGGCTCAAGCAGTCGACAGCTGGAGACGCCTGTGGGGTTTGGTAAAGAGGAGAGCAGCGGAGAAGGTGGAGGGGGGACCAAGGATCTGCGGAACTTAATGTATTGTTGTGTATAGAAAAGAGACTGCTCTTCAGCCATCTATCTGCTCCACAATGCCAATTTGAGTATCATTACTGACCTACGCGGTCTCTTACTGCTGTTGCGTGAAGAGCTTACTAGTAATTATGCTGGCCATATCAGCAGAATGCCAATAACTTTAGAGATGGCCTTGAGATTGACAAGTTGTGGGTTGACAATGTGTGGTGCAGAAGGACGGTTAAGAGCAGTCTCTTTTCTGTCAATCTAAATATACGGAGAGTTCCGTCGATCCTGACCCCCCCTTCCCTAACACACAACACCCTACCTACCCCAGTACCACACAATGATCTCCTTAAATGGCTTGTAAAAGGTCAATCCAAACCATATCCCATGGCCATTCCATTCTCACACAACAATGTAATTGCACTGATGTGCTCCTCAATCTACTTGCATTATGAGCCATCAAATTCTAAAGCCCAACTAACTTGGGACAAAACTGTTAGAATTATGCAAGAAATGGAGAGATTATTAAATCATGAAAACCATCCTACTTTCAAGACAATAAGTAAGCTTAAAACGGGACCACTCAAGACTGATCCAGTGGCATTTGACCTCGCAGGTGGGTTACGGGGCTGCGTTGCACAGCGTCCAAGTATTGTTGCGCTATTAAATAGCCTGATCTCGCTGACTGAAGATAAGACCTTTGTGAATGATCCAGACGAAAATCTCTCACAATGAAATCCTCAATAAGTTTGCAGATATTGTAGGCTTGGATGCTGAGGACATGTTTTGGATGGTGCACAGGAAAGGAGAATCTAAAATATCACTCGAGCCCTTCAAAAGCACCTTCTCTCACTTATGTGATGACCCCCTGGCTGTTACTTTATATGGCATCAATTGCACAAAGTCAGCAACTTTTCAGAATATCCCAGGAAACGGTGTGGCAGCTGGGACACACAGTCATGGGTGCTCTGCATGATGCTTGAGTAGAAGCTATATTCGGATATCAGCCAGATGCTGTCAGTGCTTGTGGAATACTCACTTCTTCCTGCCCACGCTTGTGCTGAATCTGAAATCTTTAAATCTGCCATGACACTGCTCAAGTCCACTCAAGATGGCATGGAGTTGAATGCATCTGGCAAGGAGAAGCTTGAATATCTTTTGAGTGGCAAGGAGCTTAAGGAGTCTGAGAGTGGCAAGGTGGATAATAGGCATTGGATTCAAGTAATGGTTGATAAGATTTGGAGTAGTAAGAAGCCTTGATGAGTGTTTCAATGCAGATATGGAAAGTGCTTATTGTGGTGTGGGTGGCAGTGAGGTTCTGTGGAATACAATGTAATGACAAAGTGACTGCTACTTTCTACTGCCACACCACACTTATGAGTTGCTTATACAATAGCTTCAAATCAACTCAGCAGGGAAGTCATATAGACTGTGCTTTTGATGCTACTTCTACTGCTACAGTCACAGTCTAGTGTTGGTGGTACTAAATGACTGGCCTTCTAAATTTGGTTACAAGTGAAAGCTACTAGAAGGCTTTTATGTACAATGTGTTTGACAGACAAGGAGATACTGGCACTAAAATAACAAGCTCTCAAACTGATGGCTGACTATTACCATTAAACTACTTGCCCTGCTTCCAAATATACAAGGAGTCATGTCCAAGGCACTGCTAGTAGCTTCCTCTAGCACATCTGCCTCCTATTATATTGATAACCTATGTGTGTATTAAAATAGTATTGTTTGAGCACTACCCCTATTGCAGACTTTGCTTAAACACGGCAACACGGGGATCAGCGCGTTGACTGCTGCTGGTTTTCTCGCCACTCTTGACATAGAACAGCACTAGACGCTACACTCTTT
Source organism: Zoopage sp. CT-All (assembly GCA_004114245.1). Lineage (NCBI taxonomy): Eukaryota > Fungi > Zoopagomycota > Zoopagomycetes > Zoopagales > Zoopagaceae > Zoopage > Zoopage sp. CT-All. The sequence goes on from QZWS01000103.1 coordinate 24,985, forward strand.
CTCATGACACCGAAAATCCTGGCTCTTGCCACCCTTGTCCTGGCATCATGCAGCATCGTATGCACCGTGCATGCGTCCAAGGCATTGCCAATCGGGTCTAGCAGTCTCCCCGCCGACATCAAGCTCCCTCTCCCCTCGGCCAAGATCAACAGGGATGCCCTAAATACACTGAAGCTGTGGGAAGCTCTGTCAACGCCCCTACACGAAATCAACGGACACACCGAGGCTGCTGTGGCTGGCGAGCTCCACACCTTGGGATGCTCATCAAAGTATCGACTGGATCTTTCTCAGCATAGTTTGGACGCACAGCAGTGGCTGCGGTTGTTCCGTCTTATTCGGATGCATGGAGATCAGCCGAAATCGTGGACAAGCTCATTAGTCTCCCGCAGCTCTGCTCAGTCAAGCAGCGCCGTCGCATCATCCACACCTACGCTGCTCTCATTACTCGAATTCGAACCCATTAGGGCAATTGCCGAGGTTGCTTCTATCCATGCTCGCAACGACGATGAAGTGCGTTTGGAAATTTCGAGCTTCCTTATGTTTCGACGGCATGAACTGCAGCCTAATCTTGGATGGACGCAGTACATGCCATGGGCACCCTATCCCTTATCGCGACTCCAGGTCCACGGCAACATGCTCACTGTTGAGAAACTCAAGCCCCTTGTCAATATGATGATCAAAAATTGGATGTGGACATACGACATCTGCTTTGAACGTTCAGCGAAGCTCCAGATTTTAATCAATATGAAAAATTTCCCCACCAATCGGATGTATTTCTGCCCAAATCCGGCAAACGAATCGATTCATAATATCTCAGAGCCATCAGAATGGGAATTGAACCGGTATGGAATGCGAAATATTATTCATCACTATCCGCTCGGTGAGAGCGAAGGTAGCTGCGCGATTGAAAGGACTGCAGATCAGATCAGGACTGCGATTAGTGAGCAGAGGCGGATAAAGGGTAGTAGGATAGGGCTACTGCAAACAGCACAGTTAAGTGCATGGCTGAATAATTGTCAGAAGAAATACGCCCCAGAGCGTGTATCGGTTTGACAAGATAGCGAGCTGTGGAGCTGTTGTAGGAGGAAGGAATGAGCAGCATGACAGACTAATGCCAGTATTGATTTGGAGATAAAACCACAGGGCACACACTTTAATTTTAAATATACAAATACAGCATAATTATAGCTAAAGGCATAGAAGAAGCAGTTGAAACAAGCAATATGATAATGCAATTAGTAACAAGATGTGCTGTATAAGCTGGCATATTGGTTTACTGGCAGGGGTTGGAGTAGCAGTCTGAAATATAATAGATTACCAATGAATCTGCTGACCACCAAGGCCTTATAGCACACACAAGGTAGTACTACTCTCTACTCTGATACATAGTATTGGAATAAGTATCAGAGTAGCTTTGTGGGGGATATAAGTAGTCTAGATTGCTGAAGTAATACTATACACAATAGCTGCTATCCTTATGAGAACATAGTAATCTTGCATAGTGGTATTATGGACAAAGATAGAGAGGCCTTGTGCATTAGTACCTAGTCCCCCAGTAGTCATAGCGCCAAGGACAATTGGGAGTCGCGGCGACACTTTCCACAGCAACACTTGCAACGTGCTGAGCCATGTGGCTGGCGTGTGGACGTATAACGCCGACCAGGGCTGAGACTGCGACTCTTTTTTTGCACCTCCTCGCCTTCTGTACGTCCACGCGCCGCCTCCTCGGATGATTCGTTGCTCACAAACTAGAGTCGCTGATACGTGATTATAAAAGCACTGCTGATCGCGCTGCCCTGTCCATCCCCATCGCTGCGTGCTAACCCGCGCTTAGACTGCACGCCCTGGCCGCTGCACCCAACACACCCGTATGTCCTGCCCCGCGCACCCTATGTGATGA
>QZWS01000104.1:6135-26477 GCA_004114245.1 Zoopage sp. CT-All
CATCTGTCCCACTTGGAGATAACACGCTCAGGCCAGCAAATAGCGCACCAAGATTTGGAAGTTGAGCAAGGCAGGCTCCGCGTCCCTTTGTAATGTCAAATGCTTCAAGAGCGGCCCCCAATGGTTTCGCTTTAAGCTTACCCAGCACCTCGAGAGGAATTTTAATACTGTTCTTCACGTAATGCGCAAATATAGCCTGCGCTAGTGCCCTCATCTGAGCTATAACTTTAGTGACGATCACCGGAGTTACTATGTATCGAGAAGTCAGCATCTCCGGACTGAGTATCGAGTAGATCGCTGAGCACTGTATCGCAGATATATCTGCGTGCGATAGTCGAATTTCGGGGTGAATAGCGTCAAGAAGGTACCCCAAAAGCCATTCCAGGAGACCGTCATCGCTCCATGTCTGGTCGATTCCAAGGCCACCTATGAACAGCGCGGCATGTTTGTTGATGAGCTCGGCGATACTCCTATCTGGGTTCGTGGTATGCTTATTGATGGGTCCGTTGATATTCTTATCTGGGTCAATGGCACGCGCTAACTGAAAGATGCTGTGCGGATCAGGAACGATGGTTATCCGGAGTTCTCCAAGCTTGTGTTCAACGTGTGGTGGTGTTGTTTGGAAGAGTTGTGGTATTGCCAGGACAGGCGTTGGCATTGACGTTAAAAGCCGTGCAAGCTTTCTTGCCTTGTCGGGGTAGCGATGCAGTGTGCCAAGGTCTATGAAGCTGAGGAGGAGACCAAGGGGGAGGGATTGCTTATCGGGTGAAGCTTCCATTGCTGCAACAAGGGACGGAACCTTTGCTACTTCGCGAGGATACGTCAAATCGCACTGCTTGAACAAATCCTGAAGCTTTTCATGAAGAACTCGGCCGCGGGTATCGTCCACAGCCGCTTTAAATGCATGGCTGGCACTGGCTAATTTCCCTTTATCTGACGCGGAAAGAAAGCGTGTCACTTCTGTATGCATATTGCGGGGGAGATTAGTGTAGGAATCAACATCAGGATTGTGCTCCGATGCATGGGCATCAGGATTGTGCTTCGATGCACGGGTACCAGGGGCGAGCACCGCAAAAGCAACAAGGACGAGGAGAGGCAGAGATTTCATGTTTAAGCGAGGAGTTCAGAGAGTTTTTTCAGTGGAGAATGGGGTGGGTGGTGCCCAGATCAAGCCAAGTGTTAGAGTTGTCGACTGAAGGGAAATCGGCAGTGAGGACTATCCGATCCTCGGCGAACAGTTGCCTATATTTTCAGATACGAAATAAAATTGATAGGGAAGCCAGATTATGGATCATGGCAATGCAGTACTGCATAATTATACATCACTAACGGCAGTATAAATTGTCCACTCAAACCGGCCAGACCCCGGCGGCTTTAAAATCCTGGAGGATTGTCACTAGATGCTCTCGGGCGAAAACCGGATGCTTATATGTGAACGCCGTTTCTCGCTCGATTCTGGATCCATCAACAATGTACGGCCAGTTGCTCCAGATCTCGCTGTCAATCACCGGCGTTAAAGGGCTGTATCGGCTTGTCATGGACGATTGCTGCTGCAGCGACTCTGCAAACGTGTCCGCATTTTCTGAGCTGCACTCCACGCGCATTTCCTCAAAATATTCCTGCGACCATCAGGTTAGGTGAAAATGCTCAACGAGGGATATGCTAACGCTGTCCTGCTTGCTAGGCGTCCACAACATATCGAAACTCCACGACAACAGGTCTTGGTAGACCTTGAAATACTCTTCAACGCCTAGCGAACAATAAAGTCAGCCGGTGGAAGCCATCATCGACGACCTGCAAAGCTTGATGGGCTGCGCAATGTTGAATACCTCCACACCGCTGAGACGCTCTCGTTGGTACCATCGGCATAGGTGAACGACGGCTCGAGAAACGTCATGGACGTGCGCTTTATCTACCAACGTTACACGACGGGCAAGGCCAACAGCATGGTCAAACCCATTCGGATGCTCGTGTTCATGCCGACAGGCGTCTTGTACCCAAACTTTGTCGACAGCGTAAATACAAGCAGGGCATGCGGCACAACGCCTGTATATCCACAGCCGTAAACGATTGGAGCCTGGAAGCGGTCAGCAAGCATGTCAACGGGAAATCAGGCAATGCTCTTAGGAGTAGTCCATTCAAGCTAAGCGAGGTGAAGAGGGGCATTACCAGGTGCAGGAATATACCCTGGAGTATTTTGCACTTGCTGGTCGACTTGGATGAGGTACGGCGAGCGAGCGCTGAAAGCACACAGGGGCGAGGTCTCGATCTAATGCAACGGTCGACGCGTGTTTGAATCATGCGACCTATCATACACCAATACCATCGGAATATTCTCGCCCGCTGCCTATGTGGACGTATACAGGAGTTCCTCGCTGCACAGCAGCTTGGGTGGCATGCGAGCAGGGCGCAATCAACTTCATCTGGTAAACCTGTGCAGCGTCAGCGATACTGTCCGACATTGGGGCGGTGCGCTACCGCATCTATTTGATCTGGCTTGATATCAGCGAGACAATTCACGACCCAATCGAACTCGGCTCCAGAAAGCGCCGGGGGCGAGGCGAATATCTGCGCAAAGTCTCCTACCAAGCCGGATGGCTGTCATCGCATATTGTCAATCACCCTGGGCAGGGGGGCGTACTAGGGGAGATCATCTTTGACTGAACAAACTCGACTCTCCGCATAGCCGCAAGGTATAGGGGCGGAAGGAAGGCGAACTGGGGGAGGGTCGAGTCGACGGCGCGAATGTGGCAGCCGCGGTCACGAAAGCCCGAGTCGACGAGATGCCGCACGAGGGACATTCCCGGGGTTGTAAGCGCGCCGATTATGAGTATGCTGCGCGGGTCGTCCACGGCTGTTGTGGCAGGTACGGTGGCAGACATGATGCAAGTTGGCTGGGAAGTGTGCAGCGTTTGCGCAACCACTACCTCATTTTGGGGGCTGTGAACTGCTGCAAAGCGTTCGTTCAATCGTTCACCTGCCTGCCATGGCGCTCTGAATGTATTGCTGAGGCTGTGCAGGCCATAGGCAAGTACAAGCTCACGAGGCATTGCATTTGAATAGGCATTTGCATGGCTACTCTGATTACATGCCAGCCGCCTTCTGGCTGATTATGGGACATGGTCAGGGCTGCTTGGAATAGGTGTTTAGCTATTTAGACAATCAAGGCAGGCGCCTATTAAGTAGCCCTGGTCGTGGTAACTGGCAAGGAGTCCCTTCCCCATGGGGTTTTTAACCCAGGTGGGAGGGATGCAAACCAGCACAATGACAGACTGACAGCAGTGGAATGACAGAACTGAGTAACTGTTGAAAGGTGTGGTGGGATGCAGAGATATTCAGCTTCAGTGATGGTAGTGAGGCCAGTTATAGTGAGGTGTAATAAGGGTGATTATAGAATGAGGATGGGGGCAGAGGAAACAAAGAGAAGAAAGTACTATAAGAACATGTGATCAATACAGCCATCTACACCCTGTCATTCAAAGGTGCAGCTGCTCATTTCCAATAGTAACGACAGATTGCACTGAATCCACCGCCCAATACATGACATTTCTCTCTTTGGCAGGAGTTCCGCCATGTGATCACCGCTGCTCTTGCGTCGCATCTGGCTGCTCCCTTTTGAGCCACCGTTTTTTGGCAGTCCCACGATTACCCAACCCATCCAATGGGCAATCTGCCGTCGTCTCCGCAGGGCCCCTCCCACCGGCACACCCAGTCGTTCTCGTCGTCGCAGCTGCATGCTGGGCGGCCCGCGAATCCCCAGGAGCGGCGGATTCGCGCCGCCGCGCTCGCCCGCTCCGCCTCCTCGGGAGGAAGTGCCCTGGCGTCCGCGATGCGAAGGGGCGCGGACAAGGTCGCCGGAGCGTCCGTGGGCGCCGGCGGCTCGCCCAAACACGCCGTGCCTCCCGTGATCCAGATCTCGGGCCCCGTGAACATCGAGCACGGTCTGCACGTGGAATTCAACAAGGCGACGGGCCAGTACGTGGTGAGCAGCCCCATTCTCCCACTACATGTCTAACGGCCCTGCAGGGCCTTCCAGACGTGTGGAGCACCGCGGTGCCGGGCTCGGATATCGTCAACACGCGGAACATCGCGCCGCAGCTGCGGCCCGCGCCGCCATCGCCCAGCCCGTCGTCGCCGTCGCGCGTCTCGCAGCCCCCGCAGAATATTGGAAAGCCAACGCACTTTCAGCACCATGTGCACGTCGAGTTTGACGAGCGCGGCTTCTACCACGGCCTTCCCGATGAATGGCGACGAGCACTGGGAACCGCCGGCATATCCGAGCACGAGGCAAGCCTGCATGCGCGGGAAGTCGCCACAGTGTTATCTGTTCACGGCGACAAGCAATATGCCATGAACCAAGGACGAGACAAGAAGCATGCCAGTGCCGCGCCACCGGCTCCCGCCGCCACCCAAGCACAGGAACATGCTCAGGCAATCTCCGTGGCAACACACAGCGCAGCGCAGCTGTCCCAGTCCATGCCTTCGCATGCTCCCGCCCTCCACTCCCTTTCTCTCTCCGGAACGCTTCGCTTCAACAATGAGTCGCACGCGGAAGATACATATCGAGACCGCTCCGTATCCGAATCCGTCGCCGTCAAGGCGCGCCTTGCACCCATCCTGTTGTCTCGGCTGGAGCCGTTCGGACTGGTTGCACACGTCGAGGCTGGCGATCCGCGTGCACTCTTCCCCAACAAGTACCAAATCGCGGAGGGAGAGTCGGGCGACTTGTACGCCGCCACAAATCCTCGCACGCGCCGCACCTACGCCATAAAAATCGTCCCATTCGAAAAGATAACAAAGCTTGCGCTTCTGCCGCGGGAAATAGCCCTCATGCGATCGGCCCGCGCAGTCGAGCAGCCAAACGTTGTCCATCTGGAGAGCTGCTTGGCGGATGAAATTGAAGGAATCTGGGTGGCGATGGAGTTCATGGACGCAGGCCCGCTCACAGATCTCATCGGCGGCGACGGCCACGGCTGGCGGATGACCGAGCCTGAGATCGCGCAGACGCTGCGCGAAACCGCCCGTGCGCTGCACTGGATGCACTCCGTGTCTGGCCGCATGCACCGGGACGTGAAGAGCGACAATATACTGCTCAATATGCGCGGCGAGATCAAGCTTGCAGACTTTGCGCATTCGATCGAAATTGCGCTTGAAGAGAGCGCCCAATACGGGTCCGTTGCCGGCACGCCCTATTGGATGGCACCCGAAGTCGTCAAGGGCCAGCCTTATGGCGCTCGCATCGACATATGGTCCCTTGGTATTGTCGCGTATGAAATGGCCGAGATGCAGCCGCCGTATCTGGACTGTCCACCGCTCCGTGCTCTCTTTCTCATCGCCGCACACGGTGTTCCGCCGCTCAAAGACCCATCGCGGTGGTCCGCTGGCATGCTGGATCTCATCGTCAAGTGCACCGTCGTCAATCCCGTGGCGCGATTGACGGCTGCCCAGCTCCTTCAGCACCCCTGGCTTGATTGTGCCTGTGGACTGGATGGCATTGTGCGCTTAATTGAACGCGCATCGGCTGCACAGAATGGCGAAGACGTTTCCCTGCTCCAGGCTGCCGCGGCAAACGTCGCCAGTAAGCCCCAGAGGCAAAGCACAGGTCCCAGTAGCGAATCTCTGCTTGCCACTGCTGGGATTCCACCCGAAGTTTTGCGGCAAAATCGCGCCATCGCCGAGCACGTTCTTTCTGTGCACGGTCAGATGAATTACGTCCGTTTGAGCTCAGCATCATCGCTTGTGGTGCCTGGGCTGCCCGCCACTGATCGATTGTCCATTGTTAGCGTTCGAAGAAAAAGCAGCCGTCCTACCAGTGCAGCAACCGTGGCCACAGGACCCGAACCCGGACGCGTCCCTGTCTCCGTCGATGCTGGCATTGGACAGCGCGAAGGCATCGGCACGCTAATTCGCCACTACATGCTCGACTCGCTAATTGCCTCACTGGATGACCCCCGGGCTATTTTCTGCTCCCTCACTACCATCGCGCAGGGCGAATCTGGAGACGTTTTTTGTGCGCGCAACAAGCACGATGATCTTGACTACGCCGTCAAAATAGTCCCTTATTCAGCCACCGCTAAAATGGATATACTTCACCGCGAGCTGAACACCATGCGCCACTGTCGACATCCAAACGTCGTAAAATATTTAACCTCGTACGCGGACGCCACGTCTTTCTGGGTGGTCATGGAGTTGATGGACGCGGGTTGCTTGACCGAGTATTTGCCGGACAACACGCGGCCATCCCTGACCGAGCCGCGCATCGCCCGTGTGTTGCGCGAAGTGCTTAAAGGCCTGACGTTTCTTCACGGCAACGGATACCTGCATCGTGATATAAAGTCGGATAACATCCTGCTATCCTCTCGCGGCAAGATCAAAATTGCCGACTTTGCCCACAGTGCCAAATTCGAAAACGGCCAAGCAACGCGCAACTCCGTCATTGGCACGCCCTACTGGATGGCGCCCGAGGTTGTCAAGGGGCGAGCATACGACGCCAAGATCGACATCTGGAGCGTGGGAATCATGACGATTGAAATGGCCGAGGGCCAGCCTCCGTATATGGAGTACCCTCCACTCAGGGCCCTTTTCATGATTGCTACGTATGGGTCTCCGCAACTGAGCGATCCAGAGTGCTGGACCCCCGAGTTTCGCGACTTTTTGCGCAAGTGCACGAATCTGCAAGCTGGGAGCCGTCCTGACGCAAAGCAATTGCTGGATCACCCGTTCCTCAAATGTGCATGTGGTCAGGCCGATATATTGGCAATGATTGCAAGGCAGGAAGAGATGCAGGCGATGGCTAATCAACAGCACACGCTTCCCGAAGACTTGCAGCGAATGGTGGAGAACACTGGCATTGAGCAATCTGAACTCGAGCAAAACGAAGGCACGCTAACGGCGATTATCAGCAAGCACAAGCATCAGGAGTATTTAGCAGAGCTGCCTGATGCCGAGGATAGTCGTCGCGAGAAGCTAGTTGTGCGCCGACGGTCTTCGCGTGTTTCGACCATGTCGACTGCAAGCAAGCTGTCCTTGATAGCAAAGGATCTTCCTCCGCTCCCGATCTCTCCAAGCATCCCGAGGGCCGACACTCCTTTCGAAAAATCAAGTCCGTTCGTTAACAACGAGGTTCTCGGGAACTTTAAGCTCGTTAATATAATCGGCATCGGCGATCCTCGCCAGCTCTTTGAAGATTTTGTCCAAGTGGCCGAAGGAGAATCTGGTGGCGTATACTCTGCGCTTGACAAGGCCACCGGAGATACGGTAAGCTCGCTCCTTTCGCTGCCGACTTGACGCGTTCCAGGTTGCTGTCAAAATAATTCCGTATTCTGCGGAAGCGAAAATGGAAATGATTGCCAACGAGCTCGCAATGATGAAAGCGGCCAAAGCAAGCAACGTTGTCCAGCTGCTTCACTGCCTTTGCGACGACACTAGTCTTTTTATCGTCGCGGAATACATGGATGGCGGGTCGCTTGCGGACCTACTTGGCGATGAGGCGCCGGTGCGCTTGGGCGTCTCGCACATGGCATTTGTCTTTGGCGAACTACTCCGAGCGCTGGCGACGCTTCACGAACGCCAACTCGTGAATCGGGACATAAAAAGCGATAACGTGCTGTTCAACGCAAAGGGCGAGATTAAGCTTGGTAAGCAGCGGGAATTTCATGCCTTGCGCCTGATGCATGCCAGCCGACTTTGTCCATTGCACCCAACTTTCCGATATTCGCCCGTTTCGCGATGGCGTTGTCGGAACGCCTTATTGGATGTCGCCGCAGGTCATCAAGGGCGAAAAATATGATACCAAGACGGACATCTGGAGTCTTGGCATTGTCGGCTATGAAATGGTTGATGGAGAGCCGCCATTTATTGACTATCCTCCACTCAAGGTGAGGCCTATCGTGCATTTAACAGATCCTGATGACTGCAAGGCTGTGTTTCTCATTGTCACGCAAGGCATCGCTCCGCTTGATGTGTCTGAACGATGCCCGGCTGCATTTTGCGACATCGTCCGGCAGTGCACAATCGTCGACCCCGCCCTTCGCCCCACCGCCACTGAGCTGCTAGAGGTATGACCCTTTTTGGTTGTTGACAGTTTCTTATTTATAAAGCACCCTTTCATTGCGTCAGCTTGCACGCAAACCGAATTTATACAACTTCTTGCCGACGCTAGCCTAATTACTGTCAAAAACGATGGTCAAATGTATAGCTTTCTTGGCGATTATGTGCCTCAGGAGGTACGATGCGAGTTGCCAACCTAGTGTTAACCTTGTAATAGATTGGCGATGGCGCAAATATAGACAATATCTCAGTTCCAGCCCGGGATGCATCCTACTCTCCTGATGCCGCCATGCCGACGACTGGCGACAAGATGGTCGATGGCACCAAGACGGGGATGAGCTTGCAGCATCGTCGCATGGAAAGCAGTGGGAGCGAGATGGCTTCGCGCATCCTCACCGTCTCCGTGCCACCGTCAGCTGTTCAGGATGCCGTGCTTAGCGATTCGCTTGCAATCGCTGATAAAAAGGCGAGTCGTCGGCGCTCAGTCCGTGTGTCTGTGGATCAGGCTGCCGAGGCACGACGCATTATTTCTGAGAACGAATCCGACATTGCGTCGATCGAGATCGAAGATTTGGTAAAATCCAGTGGCATACCGGAGAACACCATTGTGGACAATCCAATCGAGTTCTATTGCCTGACAGACATTGTTGAGGAGGGTGAGCCCGACAGGATGCTGAGCGACCTGCAGCCCATTGCTGAAGGCGTCTCTGGGGACATTTGCATCGCTGAGCTTGTCGAGGCCCAACTATTGGTAAGCAGCTGCTTGGGCTAGCCGCTTTTACATAGCACGCGTAGGTCGCCTGCAAAGTGGTTCCTTTCACGGCGACGGAGAAGCTATCCATTGTCGCCAACGAAGTGTCCATGATGCGCCGATGCAACCATAGCAATATTGTTGAGTATTTCACTACCTACGCGAATGATGAAGCACTTTATGTAATATGGCGCACATGCTGGTCCATGATCTGACACGAAATAGATCGTCATGGAATATATGGACGCGGGGTCGCTGACCGACTACCTATCCAGGGATGTTGAACTCAAGCTCTCTGAACCTGAAATGGCATTTGTCTCTCGCGAGGTCTTGAAGGCCTTGGAGTTTCTTCACGGAAGCAATCGTTGTTTGCGAGATTTGAAATCCGACAGCATTTTGCTCAACAGTCTCGGCGAAGTCAAATTGGGTAGGATTCCTACCATGATTAGCTCCTACTCAAACATCTGCAGCCGATTTCGCCCGGAGCACTCAACTCCTTGGCGCATTGGATCGGCGGACGTCGATTGTTGGAACACCGTATTGGATGGCGCCAGAGGTCGTGCTCGCACAGCCGTACAACACCAAGGTGGACATCTGGAGCATGGGCATTGTCGCCGTCGAGATGGCGGATGGCGAGCCGCCGTATATGGGCAATGCACCGTTGCAGGTTTGCGCTGTGAGAATCGCACCATCCGAGTTTATTTTGTCTAGGCGCTCTACGCGATCGCCACTAGGGAGCCACCACGACTTTGCAATCCCGATGCCTGGTCAGAGGAGTTGAACTCCTTCGTATCACACTGTCTGCAGCGTGACGAAAATGTACGGGCCTCTGCGGGAGATTTATTAAAGGTGAGCTATACCTAAATCGAGGTCTTTGACCAATATGCTTCATAGCATTCGTGGACTCAGCGAGCAGGATCTACTGAGGTGATTGTATCGATGATAGCTCGATTTCAGAATGCCCGTGAATTGCCGTCGGCTGAATAATTACGTTCGTAAACTGTATGTACGCTAGCGGATCGATGGGAAATGTACATCAGGATTGCATTGCACATGGTATGCTCGAATTTATAAGGCAGCTGGCCGTGGGCTAACTTGACAATGCGTAATGCGATGATCTAGCTCGAGTAGTCTGATCAGCTCTTGGATAGTCCCGAAGCGTGCTAGTATCGCGCTTTATACTGTCGCCTCGAGATTTCGACAATGAATGGCAGGTCTTGGCAGCGGCATATGCATCTGGCATCACAGGCATGACATCCGAACGCTACTAGTGTCGCGGAACATGGAATAACACCGCAGTTTTCCAGTACGATTTTCGTCAGTCGCGGACATCTCTGCTGCAGGGCGTGGAGCATCTCGACAGTCATCCAGGAGGCATCAGCCAGTTCAAGTGCTTCTAAATTTGTCCAGCCTTCGCCAAAAGTGCCAAGTATAAGCGAGTGTATGTCAACGGTTTGAGGAAAGCGGAGGCGCAACAGCTTTAGGCCTGGAAATATAGCCGCATTGGGCGACGATGCTGAAGCCGGAGCAACTGCACGCGAGAATACGGACCAGGCTTCCGGATCATCCCATAGTCCGTTCATGCAGCCAAGCACGAGCTCTTCGAGAAAGACAGGACGTTGCGTGATTCCAGTCATCCTATGGCAAACCGCAGCCAGTGCTTTCAAAATGCTCACATTCACAGCGATTGGGCGCTCCAGACGCACCCATTCCTCAGAAACGTATGGCTCTTTTGTACCTCTGGATGCGCTGTAAATAATTAGTCGCGGTAGTATTTCTAGCCTGCGAAGAGATGAGCCTGCTTGTACACTGCTGAGCCTTTCCAAGACTGTTTCCGGCAACTCCAAAACCTGATGAAGCCGCAGGTCTTCAAGATGCTGTAGTTCAGAAAGTATGTATGTGGCTCTGATGATGTGAGTAGCGTCGACAGTGAAATGTGTCAGAGAACCAGCCCTTTGAATGCTTGATGCTGCCACCATATCCAGCTCAAATCCCTTTACACGAAGCCTCTTAATGCTCTGGTTGGGCTTAAATATCAAGTCACCGAGCCTGTTAGGCATATTGTTATGACAGCGAGCTGCGCGGATGTCTATATCTTCCAAATGAAGACAAGAACGAATCGCGTCGATGACGGTCCCACTTATTATGCTTCCAGCCATATGCAACACCCTCAGGGTGCAATATGCAGATGATATAACAGCCGATAGTCCAGTCGGCGATATTTGCATGCGATCGACAGCGAATCCAAAACCAGGGTGTGATGAGACCCGTTTGGCAGAAGGATCAGTTGAAAACACTCGCACTTGCTGGTAAGTATCGGTGCGCCCAACGCTGCCGACAGAGGTATCTGAAATTCGAAAATTATGCGACGCCTCATATGTGTACGCATCCCACGACTCACAATGGACGGGAATAGCATTGCAACGAAAATCCAAAAGCCGGGCCGGATCGAGCCGGGCTAGCCCGCTGTCCGTAATCCGCACACACCCACTGATATCAACAGCTATTGGCTTGATGCAGATCATTTCGTTGGCCAGTGGTTGCTCGATCACAGCAAATCTGAGCGTCAGAAGTCGCACGAAATCCATGTCGGTGCATCGCGGGCACATGGAAATGTCGATGCGTCGCCAGGCGTCCGGGATTCGGGCACATTTATTCCGGATCCTTTTGGAGACGGCTAGAAGGGCCAGGCGGTCAGGGATGGCTAGTGCGGCGAGGATTGTGACGACGAGCTCCGACGGCAGGCGCTCCATAATGAGCTGGGGTGGGTCAGACGGGTCAGGCTCTCAGGTCCTGTCCAGCATGCACCTCTTCCTCTGGGTCGCCAGCATTGTGCTTGTGCTATGTATGGCAGCAAGTGCATCCCGCGCTGCCACGATTCACATATGGCCAATACCGCAGCACGTCGAGCATGGCGAGGATGTGCTCGTCCTGGCGGCGGATTTCCGCATCTCCGTGCATTGTCCCAGCACTGCATCCACCGCGTTCTTGGAGCAAAACATCGAGCGGTACCGGCATATGTTCCTCGAAAATTCATTCAAACCGTTAAAGTCACCGGTAGAGGAGCATGTGGGTGACAAGGCGCTGGCGGTCGTCCGTGAAGTGGCACTCACCGTCGTCAGCGACGCTATCAACGTCGATGAGGTGGCCCTAGACGAGGCCTATAGGCTGGATATCGGACATGAACGCGTCCATGTTATAGCGGAAACGGTCGCCGGGGCGCTTCATGGACTTACTACATTTTCCCATATCTTGGAACGCGTCAACACCACGCTCCTTATTCCGCACGCGCCTTGGCACATTCGCGATCAGCCGGTTTTTTCGCACCGTGGCATTCTCCTCGACACCTCACGGAGCTATTACCCTGTCAAGGATATTCTGCGCACGCTCGAGGCAATGTCCTGGGTCAAGTTGAACGTGTTCCACTGGCACATTGTCGACGCACATAGCTTCCCGCTGCAGAGCGAGGTCCACCCTGAGCTATCCGAGCACGGGGCCTATGCGCCCGATATGATATATAACCGAGAGGATATTCGTGCAGTGATTGAGTACGCGCGTAATCGCGGGATTCGTGTGATTCCGGAAATTGATCAGCCAGGACACACCTACGCTTGGCTCAAATCGCATCCGGAGCTGGCGGTGTGTCCCGACATGCAGCCGGACTTTTGCAACTATGGGCCCGCGCCGCCGACAGGGCAGCTTTCGCTTATCAACCCAGGGACCTATACGCTGCTGCGCGAATTGTTTGAGGAACAGACGCAGTGGTTCCCGGCCCGACACTTTCACGTTGGCGGGGACGAGGTTAATCAACTGTGCTACTGGATGCATGCCGAAACACGTGCATATTTCGAGCGAACCGGAAATACGCCATACGATCTCATTCGTGACCACATCCCTAGGGTGCACAAAATGGTTGGCAGCGGTGGCAAGACTCCTATAACATGGGAGGAAGCAGTGCTGGACTACCATGCGCCGGTCGCGTCCAATGTCATCGTGCAAGCCTGGCGCGGTGCAGACAAGGTTGTGGATGTCGTTCAAGGCCTGAAGCTAAGCGTTGTCGCCTCCCCCGTTGAGTATTATTACCTCGATTGTGGGCGTGGCGGATATCTCAACTCGCCGCAAGGCTACGACTCTCACTGTGGGCATGTAAAGACCTGGCAGCGGATATACACGTACGATCCATGGGGAGGACTGGCATCAGGGTCGGAGCGAGCGCTTGTGCTGGGTGGCGAAGTGTGCATGTGGTCGGAGCTGGCGGACCCTGTCGTGTTGGACATGCTCCTTTGGCCACGGTCTGCTGCTGCTGCCGAGACACTGTGGAGTGGGCGGCATGACGAGGAAGGCCGGGAGAGGACAACATCGGCAGCTATTGCTCGGATGCTGACACTGAGGAGATTGATGGTGGAGCGTGGGATAATGGCTGATGTGGTGCAGATGATGTGGTGCGAGCAGAATCCTGGTCACTGCGAAGTGTGTCGTGCAAAGCCGCCGGCGACTGCGCAGGAGCAGCAAGTTGGCGTGCACGACGAGCTTTAGCATTGATTTGAGAGAGCAGAGAGAGTTATAAGCATCCAAGGTTCCGTAGAGCCAGGGTGACCGTGTACTTCAGCAAACACAGACCCATTCAATTGATTTGAGAGAGCATGCATGCTGACCAGCTGCCTTATGTCACTTTCCAGCGGACTCCGGCTCACCGATCTCAACGACTTTATCGCCCCCTCTCAAGCATGCATCAAGCCTGCATCCGAGCCGAAGCGTGCACAGGAGATGCCTGCTAGTGACAGAGGCGGCAGTGTACGCGTCGACGCTGCATCCGGCGACTACCTTGAAACGAATGCTTCAGGCGTCGAGCGCAAATTGGAAGCCGCCAAGATCTCGCTCGAGGACTGCCTAGCATGCAGGTAATTATATCTGCTCCTGGAGTGCATTGTGACCAGATTGCTTGTGAAGCGGGTGCATCACATCAGCGGAGAGCGTGCTCATTTCGTTGCAGTCGCAGCAGCAGATATACCAAGTGCTTGACGATAATGCTCGATGGCGTGAAGTATTAGTGTGTATTCTACTATGTATTTGACGGTATATTAGTCGCCAAGCACGACCAACGGGCTAAAGGTTGTCGTCGTGTCGATTTCGCCCCAGTCGAGGGCCTCGCTGGCAAAGAAATACTCTTTAACCGCGCTTCAGGTGAGTCCTATTTCTCGTATGCTATTTAGTAAGCACAGTTCAGTGCTTTAGAAAGTTAACTTGGTTCCTGAAGTCAGTTGGCGTGGATCACGTGCTCGATACGTCGTTCTCGCGTGACATCAGTCTTGTAGCGGCTGCCCGGGAATTCGTTCATCGGCATAGGCAGGCTTCGAACAGTGGATCGTCTCTACCAGTCATAAACTCGGCTTGTCCTGGTAGATACCCTTATGCTGGGTTTCAAGTTTGATAGATCACTAGGATGGGTATGCTACGCGGAAAAGACGCATCCACACATACTCCCGCATCTTTCCACTACTCGATCGCCGCAGCAAATTATGGGCCGAGTCGTCAAGTGCCATCTAGCACAAGACCTTGATCTGCACCCGGAGCAAATATTTCACATTGCCGTGATGCCGTGCTTTGATAAGAAGCTCGAGGCGTCGCGTGGTGTATTTGAGGATAGAGGCGTTCGCGATGTTGATTGTGTGATATCGACAGGGGAGCTGGATATTATGCTAGCGGAGCGTGGCGGTGAGTTGTCGTTGGCTAGTATGCCTGAAGCCGAGCTAGAGTCGAGGTAGTAGTATGCCCGGATGTTGATATCTCTCATTTCTAATAGGTTCATCAATGTGCACCGTCCTTGCGGCTCGATAGAGCGACCGCAACTCTTTGGCTCGCCTGGCAACGCCTCGGGTGGCTACCTGGAGTTCATTGCACAATATGCGGCTCGGGAGCTCCTCGGTGCATCGCCCGGTACCATCAATGTCCCAGATCTAGCCGGGTGCACGGTGAAAACCATTCGTTCGTCGGATCTGCGCGAAGTCACTATCAACGTTCCGGGAGCCACCAGGCCTCTGATCTTTGCCGCCGTCTATGGGTTCCGCAACATTCAAAACTTTGTCCGGAAGCTTAAAGCGAAGCGATGCGGGTATGACTACGTAGAGGTCATGGCGTGCCCAGGAGGTTGCATCAATGGTGGTGGTCAACTGCGACCCGCGGATATGCTAAAACAGGAGATGACGTTGGCGCAATGGACTTCTTTGGTGGCTGGCGCTTACAAGGAGGGAGTGGCGGCCTCGTCACCAGAAGACAACGCTGAGGCGATGGCCCTTGTAGATACTTGGCTTGGCGGGTGGGACTCTGACGCGGCCAATGAGGCCCTGAGAACGACGTATACGGCAATCCAAGCCAACAGCGTTAGTGCACTGCGGACTGAGTGGTAGCGTTCCCCTGTCTGCCTAATGCAGGCATGCATGTATTGTTGGGCCGATGCATATCCTGTGCATTTACTTCTACTGTTTAAAAATAGGCGGGCAGTCTGGATTGATAGAATTGTAATTTGGATGAATTTAGTTCGTCAACCCTTCTCGTACTTGACACGCATGCAGCCATTTTCTCACCCGCTCCATCTTACCAATACCCGCATGTAGAGCCTTTGTGACGACTCGCATTAACTCGACCGCTCCAGCACCAACCACACAAGGGTGCTTTTTGCTGCTCAGAGAGTAATTCCCGAGAATACGGTATGCTGCTGTCAATGGTGTTACAGTTACGCTATCAACATGGTGGACGTCTTCGCCTGTCAGATTTTTGCAGAGAATGCTATCAGGTGATTCGATGATATAGTTTGTTTGAACCAGGAGCTGGAGCCAGGCCGAATGCGTAAGACATATATAGCGCGCGTACTCGTCTATTTGGTTGCTGACCGACAAGGTAGAAAAATTGCCTACGATCAAGTATATGAAACGTTCAAAGTCATACGGTGACAACATGCCCGCGTTAATCTGTAAACGCGGATCTTTATCTGACGGCAATTGTCGCTTGTTGGGTTTAAGAGCATTTGCATGAAATTTAAGGAACGTGAGAATTATATCATTGGCAGAAGTCCTGAAAATAGACCCAGTAGCATTGAAGTCATCTGCAGACTGGAGAAGAAAGAAAGGGGTGTCCTTGCCTTGAGGGCGCAAGTTCCCAATGATAGCCAGTGCCTTTGCAAGGTTGAATCGCAGAAGAGTGAGCAACCTTGGTGGGCCGATGGGAGTCACAGCTGTATAGCATATTGATGGAATTTCATGTACATCCCCGTCTCGGCGAAAGAACTGAAGGAGCTGAAATAAAGCCAAATACTGCATAGGTTCTAGATGGAGAGATTCGAGATCAAATGGATTGGCAGAAGAATATCCTGCGCGCACCAGATGATGAGCTAGGAGAGCTTCATCCTCTGCGTAGATCGTGAAGTAGTGCTTTCCCAAAACATTGAGCAAGTGCTGTACTACCCATCGTTTCGGTCGAGCATTGGCTGGAAAAGTTTTACTTGTGGATGCTAAAGATAGGCCGTCCTTGTCAGGAAGATACTGGATGAGTTCGGAAAGACACTCCGGCAGCAAGCTATTCAACAATTCACTGCTCTGAGGAGTCGAAGAATGTACTGCTTTTATAAGGCAAAAAGCAACAATGGCATGCGCAGCAATGAGCTTGATTCGAGGCATCATGTCTGTTGTTGCGTGGTAGGCTTGGGTTTTGGGATGATGCAAAACCATCATTTCCTGTAATGACAAGATGCAGGTGTATTACTATCTGAATGTACACTGCATTTTACAATTCTCAGCTGTTGCAGCTATATTACACTATAAGGTATAGTGAATATCCATGTTGGTCTATAGCAAAAGTGGTGGTCAACCCATTAATAACATGCCAACCCATTACAAGCATGATTATAACAATAGCAACAGAAGCAAAGATCAACAAATATTGCTTTATTGGCCAACTCATCACCCTATTCTCTGCCTCATATACCTAATACTAATTTGGGAATTCATTGCAAGGGTAAAATTAGAGTGGTAAATGCTTTATCTGTCACTGTAATGAATGCTAACTGTATGAATTTACACAATAATTCACCAAAGGACTAGAACTCTATTCTGTCATTGCTACTCCGTCTTAGCTTCTCAATCCTACAACATTCCCCGCACCATAGCACTATTCACTTTGACAAATTCATTGATAGATCTGCCCTTGAATAGTGGATTGGTTAACCTAGTAGTGGACATTGCCAGTGAAGCATAATTGAACTTTTGCGCATCTGTTAGCTCATTGTCTTCAAAGATCAAAGGGTTTGGAGGAGTTGCGTGAGGACCATAGCCTGCGTCATGAAGCACAAGCATAACTGCATCTATGTCCTCAAGTCCAGCATCATCGCCCTTGTCCAAAGTCTTCAGGAACATATTTTTATAAGATATTTTCCGCATGAATGACTTGGGGAGGTGTTGGGTCTGCATGAACTGGGAGAATGCAAGCATGTCCGAGAATATATTTGGGCTGACGTCTTCCATTCCTTTAGCCAAGAATGGGCCATTAGATGATGCAGAGATGCAGCCAGCAAATACAGGGATAATGAGCAGCAGAGTAAAGCGCATTTTTGGGTTTCTGGAGATGCAAAGTTGGATGAGGATGGAGGATGAGAGCTGATGGTATGATTGGCAAGACAGCAATGGTGATGGTGTGCAAGATTGCTATAGATGTGATGCTTTGCTTGGTGTGTGGGTTAGATGGGTTATTGTAGCAGCTTGGCGAGGTCAGCAGGTGGATGGGGAGAGTGGGGCAGCAACTGGCACAGCTTTTCCTTTCAAAAATGATTGGCAAGTTGATGATGCTGTTGCAAATACCCCCAAAGATGGCCATGACAACCTCACAGATTGGCTGCCACCCCAATATGTATTACTAATGGTCCCACTCACAATTCTAATACTTAGAAAATTGCTAGGTCAAGCTTGAAGTCATGTGGGTTGACCAGTAAGCAACTCAGGTAGTCAGCACATATGTTGTGGACTTCCAGAATGTGCTTGGCAGACAAGCAGATGTTGTGTGCCAAGGCGAGGTGACAAATCAACCGGGCTAACTGGGAGCCGCCATGCTGGTTGATCGCTGACATCTCGCCAACAGCGCGCTTGACGCCATAGACATCTCCACAATGACACGCCTGCATACTGCTCTCTTCATATTTGTTGCTGTCGCCGCCGTGATGCTTGTCAGCACTGCCATCTCGCCTGTTGCTGCCTCTGGCACTGGCACTGGCACTGGCGCAACTACAAACCAGACCGAGAACCCTCCTGGAGATGAAAAAAAGCCATCCTGGTTTTCAAAGTTCAAGCTCTTCAGAAAGAAGTCGGGTGCAAAGTCGGATGCAAGTGCAGGTAATCAAGGCGAGCAGACTCCGCCGCTTGACCGCGGACCATTCATTCTCGTCGACCCCAGACCTCTCGATAAAAATGCAACTACCGCCTCTGAGGCCATAGAGTTGGGCGCTCTTGAGATCAAGTATGCGCAAAGATGCACAGATCTGATTACAGCAGTACCAAAGACGATTGGAACATGGGTGACTCTGAAATACAATGAGAGCTCTACAGGGAGTCCTTATCACATCTCGCTTCAAACTATTATAGATAGTTTGACTGATATGCTTAAATTCAGAAAGATGACATTTGAGCTAACCAAGGGTTGGGGTCTGAATAGGTTCGTCCAATGGAGTCGACTCATGAAGGAGGTAAAACTCATAGTAAAGAGGCTTCGCCCTCTTTTCCCGCTCTGGCGGCAATACCTGAAGTACCGGCAATACCGGCAATTATTTTCTGACATATCAAAATTTTAGCAAATAGAGCCTGCTGTTTGTCAGCATAACTTGTCTCGAAATTCTTGATAATTCACTGGCTTACAACGATGCTTTAACTCAGCTTCGAGAGTTGAACCTAACATGACTATGTGGGGAGCCTGGGACATACCACAACACCTGAGCAGCTTTTGCATGGCGAGATCAAGCTCTTATTTGTCAATATGTGGAAGGATGATTGGTTAGTACAAGTCTGGACAGATCGGAGATCGCTGAGCATAATCCTATCTGCTGCCTGAGGCATACACATTTACTCCTTACCCTCTCTTGCTTTACTCCTCGCTGTCGCCTTCTCCTCGGCCCTCTTTCTTGCCTCGCCCAGCCCCCCAGCCTCAGCCACCAAGCGCAGCATCTCCATCATCATGGGGATGTAGTTATGCATGCGCCGCGCATTCTCTTTGGCATAGCGCGCATGCTTGCTATTTTCCCGATCCATTTCCTCTCGTAGCTCGTCCAGACGCGTGTTCACTGCCGCACGCGTGCCAGCTGCGTCGGTGACAGTCGCCTGCAACTGGGCCATCTCTTGACGGACCACCGCACGCCGGTCTTTGACCACGGCACAGATGTTGAAGCGAATCTCGGCGCCACCGTACCCCTGCATGCGCTTCTGGAGCGTGGGGACGGCCAGGTCCAGCCAGTTGGCATCGGTGCAGGCCCCGATCAGGGCCGGACCCGGCTTGAGCCCGTCGAGCTCGTACAGCGCACCGCCGATGGGGACGTAGGCGACAAAATGGAACAGGTCTTCCTCGCTGTCCTTGGATTTGATAAATCCGTCGTTGATGAACGGGTCTGAGCGCGCGTACGAGTTGTGTGTCTCGCGAACATGCTCGAGGTTTGAGATCGCGAGGCCCTTCATATCGCTGGGGAAGTCGGCGGTCATGGCGCGGAAGGAGGCGAGGTCTGGTGGAAGCTGGGGGACTATGTCGGGGTGGTTGAAGAGGACGGAGAGGAGAGCTTGGGTGGCGCAGGCGTTTTGAATGACCTGGGACATGAAGAAGACGTGCGGGGCGGCATCGGCGGACAAGTCAACGGTGTCGGCAGGAGGATGGTGTTGGGCATTGCCCTCGTACTTGAATAGGAATATTAGTCCGTACACGGGTCTATGAAATGTGTGGCAATGTGCGGGTGGCTGAGATGAGGCGCGGGAGAGCATACGCCAGGCGTTGGATGTCATCGAGTGTCCAGACCTCCTCCACGGTCACCTCCGGCACATCCAGCCGCTCCAACATGTTTGTGAGCACGCCTAAGATAGTAGCGGCGCAAGGTTAGAAGGACGGTGCGCGTGAAGGCCGCACCGGGATCAGACTCGATCAAGCACCAATCGCCCATTTTGAGAACAAAGCAGCCGGTCACATCTCACACAGCGTTGAAGGATGTCTCGCCGCCGGCGGTCACCACCGCCACCATGCGCCCGCTGACTGCAGCCCGCTCCTTTGCCACCTCCATCCAAGCGCGCACCTTTGCGGCCACGGCCTCCATCGGCGTCCACGATGTCATATCCGCCTGGGGCATCGCGGCCCTATTCCCCGGGGTATCCAGCGTCACGGGCAAGAGCGTCACCACGGCGGCCCCGGCCCCGGCGGCCAGCGACGCGTGGAGCTGGTGCACCGCGGCCTTCGCCAGCCCATAGCCCATCATGCCGGGCGTGGGGCCCAGCGCGGCGTTCGCACCCGTCAGCAGCAGCAGTCCGTT